>JAPDOI010001711.1:0-150488 GCA_029168955.1 Aplectana chamaeleonis
TCGTCGACAAACGTTTGTCGACGACACCTACATGTACATATGCATGCTTATCGTTCGTTCAATTAACCACCCCACATATTTACTGGAATTTTATTAAGAAGAAAGTCTACTCGAGAAACAAGGAGAAGAAGATCTGTGTCACAGAAGGTGAGAAAGACTTGAGGAAAGAAGAGGGGAGAGAGAGAGAGGGGTAAGAAGACTGGAAAAGTGCTCCGCGGACAACACGCGCCGGAGCCGCGACGCGCCCACGTGAGGCGTTTTGAAACTCCCCCACCATTCATCATCATGTTTAGGCCAGCATGGCCGTGTTTCTTTTGGGTGGGGGGGGGGTTTATCATCCTTTTTTACCTTGTGATCCCAGCCACCTCTCCATTCCCTCCTCTCTCTCCCTGTTGTTCACAAGAAGAGCGGCAGGTATATTATGTTCGGTTTAATTACCCAAGTTTGAGGCTGGCTGCCGCACGATTCCTGGAGCCACTACGAAGCGCCACTGAACCACCAAGCGAGGAAGAAGCAGAAACGAGTGTGAGTACTAATTCATTATTCACATAACATCCAAATAAGGGGCTCAGACAGGAATCTAGGGCAAATGGTGCATCGGGCGTTTCATCGAGCCCAGTAAAGAAGAACACGCACCAGGAAAGAAAGTTATTTTTGAAAACCTAAACTTCGGTAAAGAAGAAAAGAAGAGCCCGGGAAAAGAGGGCAAAAGAAAAAGAATTCATAAATTCGAAGTTAACAATCGATTTTTTTGAGTTTCTTCTCGAACTTTCTCGTCGTACCGAGACGGGAGGAAAATCGATTAAATCGTTACATCGGTCAGAACAGGGAAGCTCACAGGAAAAGAAGCTCTATAGGAAGTGGAAAAGAAGAAAAGGGGAAAAAGAAATCAACTACCCTTCCTAAAGAAAGTGATTTTCTCTCCTGTCGGATAATTTCCCTCTGTTGTTTTGTGATTGTGTTAGCTGTTAGTGTTGATTGTTCTCAACAATAAAAAAGGGGAGTCAACACATACACAAGAAGAAACCATACACAATACACATACACACACAAAAAATTTTGTGTAAGCCTGGCACAGTAAAAGGAAAAAGAAAGATGACGCATAGATTATCAACAGCCAAAGGAAGGGCAACCAGAATGAAGAAATCTCTGAAAGACCGTTGGAAAGAAGGTGATAATCTATTTGAAACCTGGGATGATGGACTGAGGAAGGACAACATCCAAGAATTGAAGAAGATCAGGCTGAGGATCGGAAAGATGAGAGTGACAGTGCACGGACATGCAAGGACGTACGATGACGCCTTGAGTGGGTTAACAGAGTCGTACGAGTTACTAAGCGAGGAGGATAAGAAGGTGTAAGAAACCGACGTACTCGAGCGAACCGACAGAACACTGGAGCTGCTGGAAAATCGGAGGTGTTAGTGGAGAACCTGAAAGGACTGGAGTTCGAGGTGGAACAGACCATCAGGGATATCGAAACCAACACAGAAACGAATGTATGGCAGCACAGCGAAGGAAGTAGAAACTCATCTGAGCCGACCCTAGCCAGACCAGGAAGACTGTTGCCAGCGCTCCCAAAAATCAGTATCCCGATATTCTCAGGAAAGCTGACGGATTGGGATCATTTCTGGGGCCTGTTTCAGACGATGATCGACGAACAGGATATTCCACCACTATTTGTCATATCTGCTATCGGTACTAGCCGGAGAACCGAAGGAAGCGATCAAGCGATTCCCGTTCGAGGAAAGCAATTATGGGGGAGCAGTGGAATGGCTACAGAAGAAGTTCGGACGAAAGGACATCGTCGTGGACCAGCTGCTTAGGAATGTGGAAGATCTACAAGCAAAAGGAACGTCAACGAGAGCGCAGAGAAGGCTACTCGATGAGGTGGCTACTTTGATGGCGCAGTTACAAAGCAAAGGCCAAAACGTGGACCATCGTTGGCTCCTAACTGTAGTCTTCCGAAAGTTTGAAGTCACAGTCCAGAAGAAAGCACTGGACAAGCGACCTTCCTTAGAACAGTGGACATGGAGTACTCTGTACAACGACATGGAGGAGATCATCGGTCAAGAGGAGCAGATCCTCAGGACACAAGAGGTAATTAATACCAATAAAGTGGAAAGAAGAGACCAGTCTCAGGGAGTACAGCCTAGCCTGGCTCAGGTCAGGACAGGGTGTATCTACTGCAAGCGACCAAACCACCTATCCTATCAATGTAGGACGGTACCCTTCGAAGAAAGGATTGATATCTGGAAAGAAATGGCTGTGCCGCAATTGCGGCAAATCTTCACACACGGCAAGGGATTGCAGAAGCATCGCCTGCTTCAAATGCGGGCAGAAACACCATTCGTCGACGTGCAAAGGCCAGAGCTCACAGGAAGCCAGGAGAGAGCCCGACAGAGGGACAACGCCGAAGCAACGATCGACAAATACGAATGAAACGCCTAGGTCGAGGTTCACCAGACAGGAGCCACCTAGACAACAATGGAGGAATGACACCAAGGAGAGGAAACTCCAACCAATTCAACTCCATAAACAGATTCCAGCAGCCCAGATATCTCAATGTCAATGAAGTACAAAAGAAAAAGGAGGACGAGAATGAGTCAGGAAATGAAATAGGAAGGGAAGGAGAAGTGTATCGAGTGGCAGGAAAGAACACCGAAACCCGGAACACTTCAATCCTGACAGGAATGGCACTGCTGAGAGGACCTCGAGCAACAAGCCGAGTCCAAGTGATGCTAGATTCCGGTTCAGAATTGTCCTTTATAGATACAGCATTGGCAACGAGGCTCAACCTTCCAGTGGTAAGGACAGAAAAGATGAGAATAAGAATCTTGAGCTAAGAAAGCAGCAGAAGAAGCTTCCTATCTTGTCATCGAAGCTACGCTAGAAGATAGGAAAGGTATCAAGCACAAGGTTCAGCTGTATGGAAGTCAACACGTGGCAAAAAGAAGAGCAAAACCGACACTGAATAGAGAAGATGTCCGATTCATAGAAGAACATAAGCTACAACTAGCCGAGTCAGAAGGGAAAGAGGAAGAAGAAAGTCCAAGAATACTATTGGGATGCGACACACTGTGGGACCTAATGGAAGAAACAAAGTATAAGATGCCTTCAGGGATCCACATTGTGGGAACAAAGTTCGGTTTCATGATAACGGGTAAGAGGGCTGACGAGGTAAAGTCAGGAAGAAGGAACCTGGCTGGAGAAAAGGATAACCCTTGCGAGGTGATGCAAACGTCGAAAGAAGAAGAAGAGAAGGAGCTCTGGGACAAGTATCTGGCAATTGGTTCGTCAGGTGTTGAAGAATTCTCTGGACCAGAGAAGATAGAGAAGGAAAGAATCAATGACCAGGTATGGAAGAATTTTCGAGACACTACTGTCAAGAAGAAAGACGGATACTACGTGAGACTACCGTGGAAGCAAGAACATGAAACGCTCCCGGACAACTATTCGATAGCGTTGGCACGGCTGTGGGGAACATACAGGAAGTATGGAAACGACGTGGAAATGCTGAGAAAGTATGACGAAGTATTCAAGGATCAGCTAAAGAAGGAGGTCATCGAAGAAGTACACCACGAGGGAAAGCACTCGGAGAGGATCCATTATCTATCTTACCAGGCAGTCATAACGCCGTCGAAAGAAACGGCGAAGCTAAGGATAGTGTTTGATGCGTCACCACACTATCCTGGGAAGCCACGTCTAAATGACGTACTGCACCAAGGACCCCTAATCCTTCCAAAACTTCTAGGAATGATGTGGAGGTTCAGGGCAGGGAAGATTGCGATGATCTCAGATGTGGAAAAAGCATTTTTGCAAGCGCAGATTACATCATGCTAGATAGAGACTCGACGAGATGCTTGTATTAAGGGACATCAGGATGTTCACCGGACAAAGATCAATGTGGTGGTATACCGATTCACACGCGTGACCTTCGGACTGAATGCATCACCGGTTCTACTGTCAGCGAATTATCCGACTACACCTGGAGAAGGAACAGAACAGAGAGCTAGCGGAAGAAATCAATTTCAGAATTTATACGTAGACAATTTGTCTCTGCTAGCAGAGCTTTATAGAAGAGGCAAAGCGAAAGTACCAGAGGTCGAAATCTACCTTCAACGAGTTGAATATGAATCTCAGAGGATTTAAGTGTCGGAACAACAAAGAACTGATGGATGCGATATCGGAAAAGAGGTAGATCAACGAATCAGAGGCAGAAGGTACTCGGAATAAGATGGGATGCGGGAAGAAGACACTCTGACGATGGAATGCAACACAATCCGCGCAAAGAAGGATCACGAAACGGACGATACTGGAAACAGTTGGCATCGGTGTATGGACCCATCGGGGTGGCTAGCATCCTTGCTCATAAGAACAAGGTCGGTATTTCCAGGAGTTATGGAAGAAGAAATATTCCTGGGACGCATTGCTAAGTGTCGAAGACAGATCAGCATGGGAAAGAATCACAGAAGAAGTGTGAAAGATTACCGGAGGGAAATATCAAGAAGAATCGCAGAAAGCGGTACGCATCACAGAGTAGTGGTGTATGCTGATGCGAGCACGAAAGCAATGGCTGCAGTAGCATATTTAGTGAACAACGAGGGAACTGGCGCTACTGGCAGCAAAAACAAAATTATCATCGATAAAGGCCAGATTCACACAATTCCTGAAGCTAGAACTCAACGCCTGCACGATTGGGGTGCGGTTGGGTAGGACGATATGTGAAGAACTGAAGGAGGTAATTTCAATCAAGGATGTGGTAATATTGACCAGCGAGATAGCACTGAGCTGGCTGAAAAGCCATATTGAGAAGAGTACAAGAGGAGTATTGGTTACAAACAGGATATCGGAGATCAAGAAGATTCAGAACGAAACTCCTGGAGAACAAGCCAATATCCAGCTAATCATAGGGTTCATAAGCACAAAAGTGAACCCTGGCAGATGTAGCAACGAGAGGGGCAACAGGAAAAGAACTCGAACACCACAAATGGTGGAAGGGAGCCCCTACTTCAAAGAAGAACTAATGGACTGGCACAGAAGATGACAACTCTTCTCTGCACCCCTCAATCGTACAAGAGGAACCATCAGTTAATAGGTGGAGGAAGAGTTAGAAGAGGGCGGCGGGAATAATCGAATGGAAACGATTCAGCTTTCTAAGGAAGACTACCTGAATTATGGCCTACGTCCTGGCTAAGGTTCGTGAGAAGAGCGGCGAGAAGGATTAGGAGGGATAGAAGAACTTGAAATCCTACAATCAATTATCGGAGAAGAACAGGCAGACAGCGCAACAACACTAGCTATCAAGCAGGAATAGAAATGAGAGCAGCAAGCAAAGTAATGCTGAGAATCCATCAGAAAGACGAGGTGACGAGGAAGCCAATAGGACGACTGAAGAACCTAAACGTGAAAAAGACGGTGCTGATGGTCTCCAGGAGATGCTTTGGACGCTTCGGGAATAGCGCAACATGACAGAAGAAGAAAAGAATCCAGTGCTCATGGCACCCAACACAATGCTGGCGAGTTCGATAATTCAGGAAGCCCATGGGAATCTACATCGCTCGGTAGCCCACACTAAGTGAGCAGGGTTAGGGAGCGGTATTGGATTCCGGAAACTCAGAAGACAAACTGCTAAGATCGTGAGAGCATGTGTCAAGTGTCAGAAGTTCAACAATCTACCATATAGATATCCAGAGTCGATGGACCTACCTGAAAGAAGAATAATAAGTACGAGACCTTTCCAACATGTAGGCTTGGACTAATACGGTCCACTACACGTTAGGGAGGGAGAATCTGAAAGGAAGGCGTACGGATGCATACTCGACATGTAAGCCAACGACAAGACTCAGTCCACTTAGAACTGGTATCGGACAACACCACCGTTTCCTTTTCTAAGAGCTATGAGAAGGAACATTGCAAGGAGAGGCACGCCAGAGACGATCACCTCGGACAACGCACCGACGTTCATCCTAGGAGCGGAAATAATGGGGAAAGTCTCGAACCATAAACACAGGGAAGTGGAAGAGTTCGCAGCAAACCAGGAAATTGGATGGATAAGAATTACACCGTGTGCTCCGTGGAAAGGAGGGTTCTACGAGGTGAGATTGATTCAGTCCATCAAGAGATCACTGTACAAAATATTGGGCACGTCAGCAGTGACTGAAGAGGAATTTTGAGAACGATCCTGACCGAAATTGAAGCCATGATCAACTCAAGGCCACTAACGTACTGGGCGAATGTGGAGTTCGCGGAAGGACCGACGATAAGACCGATCGATTTCATACAGAAGGATATCACAATTACTCGGTCATATGCAATCCACGACGATCCGGACTATCGAACTCCCCAAGAAGAAAAATGAACTGAGAACGAGGAAGGAGGCGATAGAAGGCCTTTACGGAGCTCAGTAAAGAAACCAGACAAGTATTGGAAGATATGGAGAGGAGCACTACATTAGAGGATTTCCATGGAAACTCACAAGATCCGATTGAATAATGGTAAAGCTCAAGAATACCACGCTGGGGGAGCTCGTGCACATCACGGACGCGATCACACCACTACAATTCTTGGAAGACAGGCCGGATTCTGGATGTTGTACGGAGCAGAGAGATGGTGGAGATCCGGAGAAGTGGAGCTGAAGCAGGCATCAGGGGGGAACCTTGAAAGACCGCCGAACCTACTTATCCCACTGGAAATGGGATACGAGGACGGCGAAGAAGAAGTCCCTGCAGAAAAAAGTGCAGAGGAACAAATGAATTCACCAAACACCGAACAGGTGCCAAATAACAGACAACACAACCTACGACCAAAAAGAACAGCAAGGTTTCCTGACAACCCAGCTTGAATAATGAAAGTATACAGTATATAAGAAGACGGGCAAGGCCCGAGAAACAGAGACAATCAAACATCAAAGGCAAGAAGAAAAACACGGGTCAACTCAATCTCATCTGAGGCAACTGTTATTTGTCAGCCAGCTCGCAAGTGACTATAGATTGTCAGGAGAAGAAGCAAAAAGAAGAGTTGTCGAAGCAGAAGGGAAAGAAGTAAGGCGTAAGAAGAGGCAGGGTGGTGAACTTTCTCATAAATAGAGTCAATGATATTTTCAGAGCTGGAATGGAGACCCTGGACGACATAGACAATATTCTGGGCCAAAGGACCGGAGGAGGAGTCAGACAATATGAGGAGCTCGGAGAGCTAGAAGAAATTGATGTCACGGAGGAGCCTGGAGAACGGGACGAGATAGAGATCGAGGAGGAGCCCAAAGAGCATGATGTGAGGGATATGGAGGAGTTTGGAGAAGCGGACACCAGAGAGGCTGCAGAAAAGACTCCTGAAAGTGGAACAGAATAAGAATGAAGAGGACGAACAAGGAAGGCGAGGAGGAGATAGGAGGGAGCAGAGAGAGGCGACGATCTGGTGGAATTCGTGGTCAGGTTATGTGACGTGCCTGCAAGAAGAGACACTGGGTATAGTGAAATTGGTCAGAGGAAGAGATTCGAGGGAGAGAGGATGATGAGCCTACTTTGGGCAGATCCGAATGGACCTCATGGAAAGGAGGCTAACGAAGCGTACAGATGATTCCCACCGACTGATTATGGAGGAGTTTTTAGAAGATGCAGGGGAAGACTGGACCTCTGCTACCCTTCCCACCACCGCCAACAGCCCCCCCAGCAGCCTCTCGCCCTTCCCCCAGCCTCCTCATCCTGCCTCCCGCTGTAGCCCTACTCCTCCAACCACCGCGGCCGAACCCTCAGCAGCCACGCCTCCCACCCCAACCACACTCGTCAGACGCCACCACGCCCCGCCGAGCTCACCAGCCACCCCCAGGCCACAGACAGCGGGCCTGGGAGGCTCAAGGAAACGCAGGAGCGATGATGAGGAAGGAAAGAGGGCCCAAGTGGCCAGAAGCAAGCTGGATGTATTTGAAGCCCTGTGAAAAAGGAAGATAGGTGACGTCGAGGGCGGGGCGTTTTATAATGAGTAAAGAAGCCGCGACCTGCAGATTCTGTGGAAGAGTGGGGTCCCACTAAGCAGATCAATGTCCAGTGGTCCCCACTGGCGAAGCGTTAGAAGGAAACCTAGTAAGAAGGATGGGATGGTGTATGCGTGGTGCCTGAAAAAGAATTCAGAAGAAGAAGAGTGTAGAAGGAGGACAAGGAATTGCTCGTACCGCCAGGAACCTCCCATCACCATGCAATCTGCGTCTTACCGGAAGAAAGGGAAAAGCTGGAGGCCGCATTCGGAGCAAAGCCGGAGGCTGCCACTTCAGGCGGCCCAGCTGGCAGTGTCGTCGACAAATGTTTACGACGACACCTACATGTACATATGCATGCTTTATCGTTCGTTCAATTCAACTCCCCCACATATTTACTGGAATTTTATTAAGAAGAAAGTCTACTCGAGAAACAAGGGAGAAGAAGATCGCAGTCACAGAAGGTGAGACAGACTTGAGGAAAGAAGAGGGGAGAGAGAGAGGTAAGAAGACTGGAAGAGGTGCTCCGTGGACAACACGCGCCGGAGCCGCGACGCGCCCACGTGAGGCGTTTCCTGAAACTCCCCACCATTCATCATCATGTTTAGGCCAGCATGGTCAAAGCTTTTTTGGGTGGTGGGGTTTTATCATCCTTTTACCTTTGTGATCCCAGCCACCTCTCCATTTCCTCTCTCTCGCTGTTGTTCACAAGAAGAGCGGCAGGTATATTGTGTTCGGTCTAATTACCTGCTTGACGTTGGCTGCCGCACGATTCCTGGAGCCACTACGAAGAGCCACTGAACCACCAAGCGAGGAAGAAGCAGAAACGAGTGTGAGTACTAATTCATTATTCACATAACATCCAAATAAGGGGCTCAGACAGGAATCTAAGGCAAAGTAAGCTTCCCCGAACTCCATATGTCCGCAGTTTCCATTTCCAGTGTTAACGCCTTTCGATGCCAGAAGTCGAGACTATTTTGGACCATTAATGCGAACCGGAAGGTCAATCTGAAAGTCTATGAAAACGGGATACGGTATTTGGGAAAAGTATCGGATTCAATATTTCTACTTAGGAGCTATTCGGTGTGCTAAATACTAATTTGATGTCTATTTGTCGAAGTGACAGCGCAAAGGAATTTTTCCAAATTTTGGTCAACAGAAAGGGGGGGGTCGTAGCTCCGCAGGGAAATTGGCGGCCTGCTCAATCCTGGTCACCGCTCCCATTTTATGGTCAAGCAGATCGTGGTCTCGGACTTTGTACGAAGTCACCACGAGCCTCCCCTCTGAATGGGCGACAATTTAGAAAATGTTGAAAATTTTTACGTGGCCCAGGATGAATTATCTGTGCAGTTTTGGAACCGATTATATAAAAATACATCTTTCGAGCCCTCCTCGAATTTCTTATTTTTTCACGTCTACACTGTTAAAACTTCCGCGGTAAATTCCTTGACACTCACGCCATCCCATGGTCGCTTTAAGTCGTTCCTTTAATTTATTCCATCGACTCAATAGTGGACCGTAGAGTGTTTCTACCCAAGTATGTTCGAGACTCAATTTTTCAATCATTCTGATTATAAACACCCGAGTTTCGTCTGAACCGAAATTGAACATATCCGCGAAGTCATTCCAAAATATCTGCTTAGATCAATGTTTGGTGGTTCAGTGTTGCTAACAACGAGTCTTGGAGGACCATATTCTGGCCCAACACTCAATAAGGCAGTTTCCGCCCCTCTCCCACTTCCAAATGGATGCATTGAACAAGTGGGCGGCGGGCGAAAGCATGCCGAACGGCCAAGCCAAAGGGTAGTATTAGGCCCCTGTGACATGGCAGGTTCCCTCGCGACTCTCATCGTTAATACTGTTGCAATGAGAGCCCCCTGAACTTCTTTCTTTGGTATATTCTGGGAACTTAATTTTTTGTTTCCACAGCGTACACTTAGTCTATCAGAAGTGAAGACGTCATGTTGATCTTTATACCATCATTAAGTGCTGAATGGAAACTCCGGAATGACTGGTCTCATTTTTTGAGTTTCATCACCACCGCGCCGCGCTTTTTTATGCGAATTTCACAGTACATGCCACCGCTCCGCAATCGCAAAAGTCTCGAGCTCTTTGACACGCATCATCCCATCGCGTTGTGCTTCCGAGTATCCCAGCCGACAGCCGAAAGCAGTTGATACGTTTTCGAAACATGCGGAAACTCTAATGCAACTTCTACTAGATATTTGAAGCTCACGACCCCCCCACGAGGAAGGGATCCATTTGTTGTTTTGAATTGCGAATCTTCTGTAGAATGAAGGCGAGTTACTGGTTAGGTGATGTGGATTCTAAAGTACTGCTTTCGCAACTTACCCGAATATTTGAGATCCCGGGTTTCGTAGCGGAAAAATATCCAAACATTCGAGTTTCTGAGAAACTCAACGCAATGTGGCCAGTTGGAGAAGGGATGTCAGGCTGTATCTTGTGCGATTACAATCGTGCAGAGGGCATATGGAGTTCAGGGAGATTTCTGACTTTGGCCTACCACATCGATGGGTTCACCACGTTTTTGAAAAAACAAATTTGAGTAAAGGCTGAACTAAGACAGATTTTTTCTTCGGTTGTTGAATGTTCTGATAATCAAACAATCCTTTTTAGATGGCGAAAACCAAGTACCAGGAGCACTTCAATCACGACGATGGGACACCTATTTTGTGTAAACACTCGCAGTTGGGCTGTTAAAAACCGGAACGATGGTTAAAAAGCACCAAATTTAATTCGTCATCACAGCTAAGTCCAATCAGCGAGGTTTTCGAGATCCTCAAAGAGGGTTCATCTCAGAAAAAGACCGAAACAGCGAAAGGTCTAGAACGATGCTAATATAAAGGCCAATAGCCTCAAACGCGCTGCTATGGAAAGACCAGAGGACCAGCCGAAAAATCGAAGCCTATAATGAAAGCGTTAAGTCAGTGGACCGGAGGATGGCGACATGACGGGCAAAAGCTGATGAGCGATCCTACAGTTCGCTCGTCGGCGGCAGCGCCGCTTTCTCAATGGTTGAGAACAGAAGGGATTTAAGAACCTTTTATCGATTTTTTCGCCCTTCCTACCAAGCTTGGAAATCCAAGAACATCATTTACAAGGAATGGATTAGTGTCTCTACACGAGGAATATTCCAGCAAAAGTGAAGAATCTGCCTCGATCAAGCGCATTCGATAAGCTTTGCATGTGATGAGTGGTGTTTGAAAGAAGATATGGAACATTCGCTATTAGCATTGACTGCACACTTTGTTGACGCCAACACACAACCTCGTTTATGTTGTGGTAGCTGCAGCCCCACTCAAGGGACCTCACGCCGGTGAAAACATAGAAGAGCACTTTTGGCAAAGGGCTCTACAGACGTACGATAAAGAACAGTCCCTGGCGTTCATTTATTCGTACGCAGATGCAGCTGCTTCCTATGAAGAAAGCTACCAACTATGAACATTACAAACGATCGAATGTTTCTGCCTCATAAACCCCAGTGCTGGTCAGTTTTTCAGTCCCAGATTCTAGGTTGGTTCATTTGAATAATGGGATTTTCTCTTCACCTTCAGAGGCAGTAAAAGAACGGATTGAAGATTCTTGGAAAATGCTTGGGAGATAGTGTGATTGCTTGTTCAATCGTCTTTGGAAGAATTCGCCTCTGAAGATCAAAAAGATTTGGAAGTGATAAGGAATCGTCTGGCTTATGGTCAAAAACTCAACGAACCTTCCCTGAAACAACTTCCTCATAAAAGGTACTGTACTTGATAAGTTGCAATGTTGTTAGAACAGTGTTGCACCTTAAATCTCCCATCTTCAGGGGATAGAAGTCAGATGGAGTTCCTATTACAATATGCTGCAGTGCTTCTGTTGATAATTACCAAAGTTGTACTGGAACTGTTCTTGGTGGACCATCCGGAAGTACCCTAATTTAGATGAGCATGACTGGACTTTGATGAAAACGACTCATGGAAATTCTCAAACCGATAGCTAGTTGCTACAACCGGTTCTTTTTCAGCGCACCAGCAAGCTTTCGCCCTGATATCTGCTATTGTGATTCCGTTGACAAAAGCAATCCTCCACGAACTTGAGGAGAGATTTTTCAGTGTCAAAAGTGAAGAAAGCTATGGCGCACGGAGTGAGGGAGAGGACAGAAGAGGATACGAAGGCAGAGAGGAATACTGTTTGGCCACCATGGTCGATCCCAGATTTGAGATCGGTATGTGGATGGGAAGAAGAAAGATGTTCTTTCTACGTAAAGAGTGGAAGAGCTTGCGTCCACCACACTGGCAGAATCTTCATCTCCATAGCAGTGCCGCCTCTGGCAGCGACGGTTGCAATCCATTTTTGGCCCTATGGAAGCAGTCCGAGGGCAGCGATGATGATGTGGCGAGATTCAGCATTGACGTCAAAGCCCGACCATTAGCAGATAGTTTTCTACCCTTCTATAAACGGGAATTTTTCAATACTAAGTTGGCATTTATGGGAAATAGTTCTGGCAAAAAAAATTCATAAGAGATTCGAATTACATTTCACTGTCTCTGGAGTTTTTTTTTAATAAATAAAATTTTTTGACTTTTTGTGTTTGGAATGAACCCCCTTTCACGGATCACCGATTCCTAGAAGTTATATGCTACGTTAGAAGTTCCTGTTTGTTTTCTACATTCAACAGACACCAATACTTCTTCTTCATAAAGCACGATATTGTCAAGAATTTATTTTTTTGCGCAAAGAGCTCTTGAATTTATATTCGTAATTTTTGTAGGTAGTATATTAATATGAATGATAATGATTGTTTAGTGCTATCAAAACCGAAAAGTACATTCAGGGGCAAATCATAGTCCCTCACCCCCCCGTTCGCCAGGACGGCCCGCGCGGGCGAAGAGGTGAGTATGAATGAAACCCAACCTTTCCGCCCTCCTGCGCCTCCCTGCCAGAGCGGTGCCTCTCCAGTAATTCACACTTCACTAAAGATTCATCTTATGAAAGATGAAAGCACCGGCCTCCCTCGCTCCACCGCGCGAAAAGCGCTGACTCATTCATACTTAACTGGAGGAGCGGGGGGCGCGTGATGTGGTGAAAAGCCGTTCATACTCTTTTCTCCGCTCGTTCGTCTCTATGGCGGAGAGGAAGTGTGGAGTACGAATAGCTCCTATGCTTTAAAGCGCAAAATGTCGACTTTTTTAGGAAGTCGGTGATGATTATCTCACAAGGAAGGCTTCTCTTTCAATGGGATCCCTCTGACTTTGGAGGGCCGAGACGAACGCTGTTCGATTCCCCTTGATTGAGCAGGTGGCTCTAAAATACCTCTCCGGGAACTCCTGAGAACTTGGAGAGGCTTCTATTTCTACATCATAATGTGTGATGCTATTAGGGATTCTCCTGAACTTTAGTTAATTGAAACTGAGTCGTACTATTTGTTATCTAGGTTGTTAAATTTATTCTTATGAGCTTTATAAAAGTGCAACAAATGTGACTGAGGTGAAATTGTAATAAATATTTTAACTTCCAATTTCTTGATTCTCAAAAACTCGAGGTCGTGAAATACTTTGTGAAGATTAAACTTTAATCAAATCTTACTTTAGCGCTTCATTTATGAAATTTATCATTGAGGACGAGCAATGGTCACTAACGACAGGTAATCCTAGGGACTTCTCGATTTTTTTTGGTCCTCTTCCGTTTCCGTTTCCGCATTTCCGTTTCCGGAGATTTTTGGCCATTTTTCTTCCGTTTCCGTTTCCGAAAAATTTTGAAAATCATTTCCGCACAGCCCTGATTACCAGTGTTTCTCAAAAGTTCAGGAGAAAACTACGACTTTGTCGTGTCAATCACCGCGCAACCTACACTATGCACAGTGGAAATGCGCAACCGCAATAATCGCCTTTTTCCGTTGTCGTGGACTTTTAATCACAACATTTTTCTTTAACGCTTTTATAACCACCTGACTGACATGCATGAATGCGGCAGCGAGTATCAGAGAGCACCACGCCGTATCGGGACAGTTGTTCTGGTAGCTGTAAACTTGGAATCAGAAGCCTCATCAAAGGTACTGTCGTGATCAGATCGGACTTCTGGTCCACACCCACGGACTACCATCTGCGAGATCGGACGCTGGCCGCGTCAACTGCACTCGGATCAATGCCACTTTTCCGAAGGGTTATGACTCGCGAGCTAATGGGACGTATGAGTACGCCATCGGTACCCTGCAGAAGATCCTGAAAAAGAAAATTAAATTTTCTGATTTTTGAGATGTAAGGCTCCCCAATGAAGTTTATGCGTACAATGTCGTGTCACATTCTGCAAAAAAGAAAAAGCCTTGTCTTTATTCTGCACGGGTTTGACCTTCCATCCTTACTGAGGGCAAAGTTTTAACTGAGGGCGAAGTTTCACACTATCAGGTAGACATGGATGACTACATGAGGTGAGTTCTGAGCAGGCTAAAGTTGATCTGTGTGGGCAAGAGAGCACAACTATGGTTATCGGGAGAGAATGAAAGTTTACCACGACGCTAATAAAGCTGTAAGCGAATCCAAACGTTGGAAGCCGCGTGTTTATGAAACTCCCCTCTAGAGAAAAGACGCAGTGAACACCTCAAGTTTGCTCAGGTATGGGACGGTGCCCTTTCCGAGTGTTGAAACCAGTGAAGCATCCGCTTTTATAACTCGTATTGGTGCGGAAGAGAAACCACCACGCATTCAGATGTACCTTCTAAGGGTATGCCCTGTGGAGCCAATGGTGAAATTGTCGGGTCAGGAGCCTAAAACGTGGCGTAGGGAAGCCCTGAGGAGCAAAATGTGCTGCAGTCATAAGATCTGAGAAATGTGCTTCTATGGCTTACACAGAAGGTGTTTCAGAGCTACTCGCGAGTTTGCGGTGGACGGCGACAATCACTGCCTGCATGGATTGTTCCGACGTCGTGGACAACCGTTGACCGGATGTCTCAGGAATTACGAGGATGAAGTTGGTGTGCTCGGTTGACAGGATATCAAGGCAGGAAGAGCTGATCCCGGAGTTGCCTGAAACAGCGAAGAGTCATCACGTCGAATTTGATCATTCGAGGCGGCACGTGCACTGGCAGTGTGGTGAGGTGTCGGGAACCCTAGCTGAGAAGGTGCGAGTTGGATAAAGAACTTGAGTCACAGTTGAATGACTGGTACCCTAAAGTGTTGCATTAGCCTATTCGTTCTTCCGCCATAGGTGCATGCATTCGTCAGTCTGCGTTTCTGGTCATTCGTCGTGGTAGTATTAGTGCGTCAGCAAGTTGCTTCCCGGATTGGATTTCGATGTAACCACATCTTTGAAGCTACGAGGATAGTTCATTAATGACTTATTGTGAACGGAGGCGAAGGTAAGCCGTAGGGCCATGAACATCGCAATATTGTTGTAATTGTTCCTGTACTGTCTCTCTACTCTAAAGAGAGTGCGTGGATTTCATGTGTAACACATGTGTTTATTACTATCGTGGATTCCGAGATTTGCATCTGCTTAGGACTCCACCTGTATGACGGCATAACATTGGTAACGTAATATTTGTATTGTCACCTGCGGAGCCGGGTACCTGGTGCTTGGCTTCTTTTCATGGCTGTGTTACATATGTGGATGACAATCGGTTGTAGTGTATCTCTGGTGGCAGGCCCGCCGACGCTGGATGATAACGCGTGGCATAGGGTGAATCAAGTCGCCCGTGAACACATTAACGCCTGCTATCGTAACCCATCCCCAGTACCAACAACAGGTTGTCGACTAGTTGCCGGTTATGGCCTGAGCTTTCAGACAACGTGGATCTCCGGCACCCTCGCTGGAGGCCCCAAAGACTCTGAACGAGGTGTTGTGTGAGAGGTGAGCACGATTGTTCTATTCTGTATGTGCGCGAGAGCTGGGCACGCACTGTGCACACGAAGCCACTTCTGTGTGGAGAGCCACCACAGCCTTCCACCCGCCACTCCTCTTTTCAATGTGGTGGTGACAAAGTGGAGAAGCGTCGCTAAAGGAAAAGATTGTAGAAGGCGAAGAAGCGTGTGGCTTGGTTACCATTCTGCTAATGTTGCTTTGGGTAACACCGAGTGGAACGATCTCGTGGGGAAGAGAGGAGGCATGTGAGGAACGGTGGTTAAACGGCACAGGAAATGAGAAGAAAGAACAAAATACAGGTGAGGATGACCATACAGAGGCGAAAAATCTGCATGGCGCTATTCGTGGCTTACGGTAGCTCCGGGTGTACGTAATGAAGTGATTACGGACTACGGCGTTATTGTTGGTGTTGTTTTAATAGATTGATTTTATATCACTGTGTGAGATTTTTGGCTGGAAAGGTTCTCACCCGTTCTAGATTCTCTGGAAATTTTGTAAAATATTTCCCAACTCTGTACCAGCGTGTTGGGAATGCGATGGGACGAGGTCTTTTTAGGAAACTAAGGCTGCAACCCTGTCCTATACACACTATTCTTTAGATTAGGTGCTTCTCAAATGACCCAAAGGTTTTTAAAGTTATATTCTACTTTCAAATTTGCCTCGGGAAAGGATAGCAAACGCCAATCACAAAATATAAATATATTGCAGAACCGCGTAGGACAGAGTTGTGGTTTACACTTTATATGCACTTCCTTATTGGTGCATTGACGAACAAATACAGCGAGCTGATAAACATCTGGCAGATGAGCGCATAAAAGGCAGTGAGAGCTTGCTCCTCACTCTCTTTCGTCAAGCTCCAAGAGCGGCTTTGTTGTCTTTCCACATCTTCAGCCCTTCTTTACCTCAACGCCTTCACTCAAGAGCCTGTAATGGCCCAGGTATTAGAACTTTTTATTTCTTCAAGACTGGATCACCACGGATGCGCCCAGACTGCTAAAGGAAAACCGGCATTAGTAAGAGCCTTCAATGACTTACTGTACGTTTCCGCTAAAACTTGGGCCCGTTAGGTACAATAAGGTCAGTAGGTATTAAGACGAACCTTCGCATCTTTTAACATTTTTTTTCGGTACCTCGCTTGAAATCAGTTTTCTTCCCAAATCTAAAAAAATCATTTCATATCGCATAGTAGAGGTGGGGTCACCAGTGGTGTAATGAATGCTGAGGTTTAAGCTCAAGCGGAAAAGGTGGGTGAATTTTCCAACTGTACCATGCAGTTTAAAAGTACAGCGTGCGGTTGCCGATAGCTACGTGTGGTGTACACCACCGCTGTGAACAAACATCCCGAACTATTTTTTCAAATAAGAAATAAGCCCTGGGAAAACATTATATTGTTGGATAGCACTTTTACACCTAGCTCCAAAATGAGATCAGAGAGAAAAAGTTCGTTTTCTACAAATTATTTACAAAGCTCAATATTGAACGTCTCCACGAGCGTGTTTCGACCAAAACCTAAAAGCGGTATTGTGCTACGCCCTCGAGAACTCCTAGGATTCTTGTCAGAGATATCACAGTGGCTTCACCATTTGTCTGTAATAAAGGTAAGAATGTGTTCCCTGATGCCAAGAGCAGGCTCAATCAATAGCTGCACTCCAGAATGGGCGTAAAAAGGTTATGCTGAGGTTTCAATGGAGTGTTTGAGATACCATTTGATGATCTCAATGTTAGGAGGTGCCACGATAGGATTCCATCGAAAGTGTGCCAAGACATGAAAGCTAAGGGCAACTGCGAGAGCGAATACTTCAAGACGATCATGGAGATGCAATGCAGGAAGACTTGTGAAATCTTATTGAGTCACATCTCTTCATCATCACACTTCGCAAAAGCAAATGAAATCATATCAATGTGATGTAGAAAACAAACTTAGCGATAATTAGCTAAACCATTTCCCATTGGTAGCGGTTGACGAAATCGATGCGAAATCGTGTGCACTTTACTAATGCGGCAAGAGTTGAGTCATCGAGTCTTGATATCGACTGGAACAGTCGACACCGAGTCATTCGATTACCTGATTATTCAGAATATCGAAATTTCGAGTTAGTCGCAATCCCAATTTTAAAATGTTTTTTGCCGAGCTGCAGTTTAACGTCGCTAATAAACGCTGAAGTATTTTTACACGATGAACTATGTTGGCCACAAAATGATCGACACGATGCGAGATTGAACCAGCATATGATATAGTCCCACTTCTGAGGAGGGACTCATACACCGAAGCCCCATCGCGTGTCTCACTCAGCTGCCCTGTAAACCTTCACCGAAGCTCTCGTCCCTCACAGGCATAACAGGAAGTGGATAAATATGTTCGTTCCATCTCGGGCGAAGCCAAGCTTCTGCGATCAACTCAGCACCTTTTGTAAGCAAACTGGATAATTCGAATTTTCAAGAATCGAGGAAGTCGAAATTTCAAAAAACTCATCAAACGCAATCAGTCGAAAACGCATTATTCAAAAAAAAGGTCGCCAAAACAACCCCACAAAGCCTATGGGAATTCTAGCAACATCGCGTGCAACCAATGTTAAATGCTGCGAAGCGATGGTAAATTCTGAAAGGTGTTTTTGTCACACTTTCGCATTTCCTGAATTACTACTGCCCTCTGTCAAAAACTTCTTTCAAATGGTTTCTTATTCATCATGCCTTGCCTCTACTGGTGAAATTATAAAAAGGCATTGAATAATATGATTTCGAAGAGCTAGAATGCGCGCCTGATAAGATTTTCTCGGAAAGGTGCTTGTTGAATACATATAACTACAGTATACTCAAACTATGCGATATTGACTAAACTTAATTCCGTTGGTCTACTCAATTAATAATGCGCTCACAGAGGCACTGTTGTTAGGGGGATGCTGATCGAATCCACAGCGCGGGAGCAGTAACAGTCGGTGTGATGGTGTGCCTGAACGATTTCTGGCCGACGTCCGATGAACGTCTGACCCAAGCCTGTTATAGGTATTCAAGTTCTGCATGGCTCCCGCTTTTTTCAATGTATTTAATTAGAGCACGTGAAGGATCCCGGTTTAAAAACAGGCTATGCACACCTGTACTGCGACAAGCCAATTGAGAAACACCTCGTCGCACCACGTCACGATGTCATCTTTGGGTTTGGAGAAAGCTAAGGCGTCCCCTGGTAGTGACGCATGTTGTTGCCCGAACGATGGAAAATATGCGAGGACTACCGGCGAATGGACGGAGTCGGCTAAGGCGGTTATTTTGCAAACGTCAAGTATCACGTCCTATACGGCTTGCTACGACAAAGTGGCGTTCTGTCCCAGGGAGCGGAGCCTGGACGTGGCGCGAGATACTTTGACGAGGTGCAAACAACGGCGAGTTGTCGCGCTGGCTAATTGCTGCCCTTTGCTCACCACAGTAATCTGTTAGATAGACACCAAGTACTATCCACTGGTGAAATTCTGGTTTTTGCTCAAAAAATTATAACATTGCGTCATGTCAAATACTAATATTTATGATCTCCATTCTGTAGCAATCACAAAGTTACAATGGTGGGAAGTATGAGTTTTTTTTATTCTCGAATGAGCTATTAAATTCAAAGATAGTGTCTCAAGCCTTCGAAAGAATAACTAAAATGTCGGCAGTCTTGCATCAGAAAGCAAAGAACTTGCGAGCTGTTTCAAGAGTAGCCACGTTGATATACTCTGTGTTCAAGAAACGCGGTAGAAAGTTCCAAGTCGAGAAATATTGCAGATGGATACAGACTGATTTTTCACGGGAAAATTGACAGGAATGGGGTTAGCATTATTATCGGCTAGGGCCTAAGGGACCATATCGCTACTGTAGACCGCATGTCAGACCTCCTGATGGCCGTCAAGTTGAACACAGGTGCAACCGTGATGCTACGATTTCTGTCCATGCACAACAGTCAGGATGCCTTGATGAAGTCAAGGACGCTTTCTGGCAAGATCTAGAACAATACGTTGGACCCGTTGGGTGCAACGAAACGCTGCTGATTGGAGGCGACCTGAATGGGCACGTTGGTTCGTATCGAGATGGTTTCGAGGAGAAAATCACATTTAGTGACCCACTGCAATGGTGGTAGAAAAGCTAAAGGGGTCCGCAGAATTCAAGACGCGCGACGAACAGCGCTGGATGACGCAATATCGACTACATTCGGCGACGGTGGCGACGAGGCGTGAATGGCGACGAAGGGGTACTGTAGGGTGTTTTACTGCCCGCGTCACTGCCAGCAAGCAGCAATCGACGCCGCCACGATAATGTTTCCAAACAATTCTCTTGCCGCGTCACGGTTAACACTTAAGAGACCGCCTGAACGGCGAATTTCCACAGCGGACCGGTGCGCTTCACGGCTAATCGTTTCCGTGGGTGCGCAGTGTGGACACGTGGTCCGCTGGGAACCATTTTGATCGGAGCAGGCTTTCTTACTAAGACAACCGGTATTCCGTTTCTACTCCACCTGAGAGTATGTTGCTCCACAGAGATCTGGAGTGAGGCCATGGTGAAGCAATGATCCACCGCTTTTTCGCGGACCTGCTTTTTTTTATTTTGGAAGTTATTCCAGCTTTACATGCACAAGGCTGGCAACGAAATAAGCGTTTGTTTGTTGACTTCTGAAATTTTTTTCCAGGTTACAGCTAATGGTTAGGATTGAGCCGTGCTAGGCAGACCCGGAGTATTAAAAATTTAAAAAAGGAACGAACTTCTTCTTTGTGATGCCTTAATAAACCTCGTGTAGAGCTTTCGGCGAACTCAAATACTTTGATCTACCAAGTTGTATGATGCGACCGACCGAAACTTTATCAGAAATCTCAAAATGGGAATCAGATTCATGATCAGCACCCCCTCCTCCCCAATGGCCACGTGAGCGAAGTCGCACCAAAACGTGAAACGTTTACAAACGGATGACGAACGACAGACGCCAGCGAAGCTTTAGAAAACTGTGAAATATACACCACTTCATTGTTCAGCGCCTCCAAACTTTCCCCCGTTGTTTAATTTCAGTAAAATTTTAAGCACTGAACTATTTCTAGGTTTTCACCCCTTTCCTCCCAAGTTACCCTCCACTCGAAATTCAGCGAAAATTTAAACAAAGTTGACCAATGGCTAATATACCGCAGTCGAAGGAAATTCCATTGGAAATTGAAAAGTAAAAACCAGAACCTTGTGCAGCAACTCGAATAACCCTCGAGGTCAATGCAGCAAAATTTTGAACGATTTAGCCAGGTTTGGAACGATTTATGTCCAGCCAAAGAAGCTCGAAAAATCAAAAAGTGCCATTTCCGGAAATGCTTGTAAAATTACTAGGAAGACTGAAAATGCTTGACCACTGTGAGTGTAAATAGGCTACATCATAAGGAACCTATCCGTAATTAAGAATGACTCCACGCCATGGAAATATAAAAAAAATATTAAAAGTTTTATGGCGGGGGTGCGCAGTGTGGACACGCGGTCTCTTAAGTGTTAACGCTCCGCGACCACTCGCTGGTACCAACTCTACTGATAACTAAATGCCGGGATCATACCACCGTACCGGCGATGCGTGAGAAAAAGCGATGTGGATCAATCGCGGCGATATTGTGCTTTTCGGGTAATCAATTGTTCTGATGAGCAAAGCAGCAGCCCATTGAATGAAATGGATTGAGTTGTCTATTCAAGATCAGTTGAAACCCTTGTTTTTATCCACCTTCCGGATAATTTGAGAAGGTATGCGTATAACCGTGGAGACATCAGCACAGCTCTGCATTGGGCAGCGTTTGCAATATAATCGCGGCGATATGCACTCGAAAACGAAAATCCCAACTGTTCTGGGACAAATATCTTACCCCAATTTACTTTACAAATTGCCTTTCTGCTCAATGAAACAGTCAATTCCCCTCAAAGCGAAATATCGCCGACATTGATAGATACCGGTGTTTTTCACGCTGTGCAGCGACGAAAGTATGGCCCCGGTACATACAGAAAACGGCGCGATAACATCGCGGCGACAAATCATCAAAGCCCTGAATACGTAGTTATAATGCACAAAACGCCGCCTGCTGTAATGCTGTGCGGCGAAATGAAATACAGCGATATCGATCGAGCGGCGCAGCATCGCAGCGCCGCGATGCTTTTAGTGTTTTTCTCCTTAAAATCCCCCCACGGCGCAGCACGCGGCGGTCCCCAGGGTGCTGCCTCGTCGAGCCGGGGGGGAGCAGGCGGCGCAGCGGCCGCGTGCGATCCGCATCAGCATCGTATGCTTTTTTTGCTATTATTTCATATACATTCTCAGTTTTCTTTCCACTGATTCATCGCAAAAAGTACCCTGCGCCTTTGCAGCCCACAGACATGGGCTCTTTGCGTTCTAGGATGGCTCACTTGGTGGAAGCTACAGTTAGTATATAATTCCGCTCTTATGGTGGACGGTAGCCGGCCTCTGCGCACGATTCGCATCGCTTTTGCCACTCGCAACCAATAGGGAATGGTTAGGCCATGATCCCTTTATTTGTTTTCTACACACATTAGTATGTTTTTATTTGCTTTGCCAAGTGTGATGATGATAAAATGTGATCAACAGATTTCACAAGTCTTCCTGCATTGCATCTCCATGATCGTCTTGAAGTACTCGCTCTCGCAGTTGCCCTTAGCTTTCATGTCTTGGCACACTTTCGATGGAATCCTATCTTGACATTCCTGTAATTGAGATCATATTATTCACTTCAAATGAAGCTCACCAGTCCTTTTTTCACTCTAGAGTACAATCATTGATTGAGCCTGCTCTTGATTACTAGGTTTATTTCTATTTAGACAAAGAAATCCGGGATGTTATTTCGCATTGGTATACACTACACGTACCTATTTGCAACCGCACGCTGTACTTTCAAACTCCATGGTACCGTTCGAAAATTCACCTAAACTTTTCCGCTTAAAGGCAGCATACACGCTCGTAAGCATAGTCGAGATAACAGCATAGATAGGTCCGCTCGGCCCGTACTATGTCGTCAACGACGTTTGAAGCGCTGAAAACTGTCTAGGATGACAGTATTTGACAATGTTTGAGCAATCTTGGCTTCCACGCCCGTATTTTCACACCCCTTCGAGTAACAGAATGAGAATCGATACTTGTGAAAACGTGTGATAATCGAGAGTGATAGCACTATCAAATGGGAGTGCACGAGAGAAATAGCTTGGTTTACTTGAGTATAACATGTCTGTATACCTATTGACTCTCGTCCACTTTCGAGAATGCCGCTCTGCTTTGGCTGACCTCTTGAAATGGAGGATTTTATCAGTGCACAAACATGTTATACTCAAGTAAACCAAGCCATTTCTCTCGTGCACTCCCATTTGATAGTGCTATCACTCTCAATTATCACATGTTTTCACAAGTATCGATTCTCATTCTGTTACTCAAAGGGGTGTGAAAATACGGGCGTGGAAGGCAAGATTGCTCAAACATTGTCAAATACTGTCATCCTGGATAGTTTTCAGCGCTTCAAACGTCGTTGACGACATAGTACGGGCCGTGCGGACCTATCTATGCTGTTATCTCGACTATGCTTACGAGCGTGTATGCTGCCTTTAAGCTCAAACCACTGTATCCAATACACCACTGGACAGCCCACTTCACTAGGATCTAAAACAATTCTAGGAAGAAAATTTATCATTAGAGAGGAATTGGAAAAAGTGCTGAAGATGCGAATGTTAATTATCACGCGTCATAATACCCAACCCTGCGGGCTGTTTTGTACTCAACTGGACAAGCTTTTCCAAAAACTTACAATAAGTCATGGAAAGCGCTAGCTGTTTCCGGGTTTCTTTTAGCATCTTAGCGCATCCGTGGTGTTCCACTTTTTCAGAAAGAGAGATTCTCATACCTGGGCCACTACGGGCTCTTGAGTGAAGGCGTTGAGGAGAAGAAGGACGCAGAAGACGTGGAAGAACATGAACGCTCCGAGCTTCACCAGAAGTGATGGGTAGGCTTACCATCTACCTTTTATGCGCTCAACTGCCAGGTGTTCATCATCTAGCCCTCTTTGTTCCACAAGGAACAAATAATAAAGTGCAGATAAAGTGTAAACTACAATTCTGCCCTATGCAGTTCCGTCAGATATTCATATTCTACGATTGGTGTTGACTATGCCTCCCAAAACTAAATTCGACAGAGAAATATATACCTCAAAACTGTTTCTTCTTTGAGAGACATCTACATTTGTGAAAGAACATTGTGTTAAGGACAGTGTTGCCGCCTGATCTCACCTAAAGAGCTTAATCTTCTCGCCCCTTAAAGGCACAGTACACCCTCAGATATGAATTTTGAGATTTTCATGTGATTGTGTAGAAGACCCTTCCTGTATAACACGTGCCAAATGCCAGATCTCATTTCCTCCTAATAAGCGAGATATAAGCGACCACCACAGGCCCGACCCCTTCGCTCACCACCACAGGCCCGACCCTATCGGATTTTTCCGAACTCGATAGCGGCTCGATGGGTGGATGAATTCCAACAAGTCGTCGTTCTTCAGTCCATTACCGGACTGTCTCCTAATCCTGGCTTTCTCTCACACAGCGATTGCGAATGAAGAGAAATACAGGCCTCGTCCACCAATTTTCACCCTCAAAATCTAGACATCTTTGAAGAGCCATAACTCTGTTCAATGGGGTCTTGGACGATTTCAGAGATACCACTGTGATCAGCATGTGACTCTCTCCAAGATAAGAATGAAATCTGCAAATTTTTTTGGGTGCCCTGTGCCTTTAAAGCAATCCGTCCAACGCGGCCAAAAACAACCACTGGTAAGGTTGCGTATACTCATTAACTAGGGAATGAAAACTGGACAATCTGGCCGTTTGTAACGGAATTCATACTCATCCATATATGTGCAATGAAGTTTGTGAATCCAAGTTTGCTTCTGCTTAACAGCTCTTCCAAGTGAGTGACGGAGAAGGTAAATGCTCAAGACGGTCGTTCTCTCGGAACACACAATAATCTTTCCAAAATCTGGAAACGGACCTTATAATTGTGCTAAGCGCCCAAAATAACCCTCATCACCCTCGTTAGCTGAGCGTGTACTTATATCCAATGGGTGATTTTGAAACCGTTTAACAGATCTGTTCCAGATTTGATTCAACATTTACTCAAAAGGACGCTATTTCGGGTTCCGATCATGAATCTGAGATTCATTTGTCGAGTTGCCAGAGTTTTCGACTTGCCAGAGGAGCAAAGTTCTGCGAGCAAAACGCAACTTCTGGGCCAGTAGCAATCCCCTCAATGTGGTGACTTTAAAGAGGCAGCCAACCTGAGGTCGGTGACGCCTAGATGCTTCCCAAAGTTGTCACCTTAGAACGAGAGATATTCCGAAGAGTAGCGTTGAATCAAAACTCTCACTTGTCGACGTATTTGAACCAGCACAACCTACGGGACGGATGCCCAACACAGCGCCTTGGACCACTAGGCCACATCTTTATGTGTAAGAACTCTTTCTGTTTTCCTACATGCACTTCCTCCACAGTTCTTCGTATTCATTGTAACTTTGATCAAACTAGCACTAGTAAATATGGGTTTCGGGAGCGTGCAAGTGTGTCTATCTTTCAGATTTAACAAGTTTTCAACCTTGGATGATAGGACTTCGGATTTTTTCCGCGAAAATCATCAAAGCGAGAGAATTTAATATAGATTTGAAAAGAACGATTTTAAAAATTTCTTGTTTGATGACCACTTACCACTGAAACCACGACACAATACTTTGTAGTATGATTGTTGAGAAGCCAACCACGTGTTTATTTTACAAGGTGAACCAAAAAGTTCAAAGGATTTTTTTAAATCATGGACTATTTTTTCCTTAGTCTGTTTCACGCTTCGCAGTTAACGTAGAAGGAAGTGGAACTTGAAGTGAAAGAGGAAAACGAAGTTCAGATAGAAGCCGCACTTAGATGAACTATTATACAGCGTTTAGTAACTAGTACAAGGGAATCACATAAGTTTCATGCCTTTTCTGAGGAACGAAACCGTTTTTCAGCCATATTTCTCAGAGAGCTTTCTAAGCAAATCTGATTTTATTTGTGGTGAGCGATTATGGAAAAAACTGAAAATGGTTGAGTATGGCCACAATTTTAGGAGTTCGAACCTGATTTTAGAATAGGAGTAAAGCACGTGCAATCTATAAATGAGACGTATTCATGACAGCTACGTACTATTTGACGTTAATCTCCCACTAATCTTTGCCAGAAATCATTGAAACATCAATAAAACCTTGAAACGTTTTGCCTGTCATTCCTATCAGCTGGCAGCAGAGCTGGATGCCTGCCAGCCTGCGGGTGCAATTTTTCCTTGCCCTCCTAGACAACGAGATAGGCCGCCGTGCTGTGCTAGGGTGATAGGTGGACAGCGGACTGGTCGGGTCGCAAGCGCTCCACTGCCGTTGCTTGGAGCGCACTTGTTTCAAAAAGTCACCGCCATTGGACGTGCTTGACCCCATGACCGCGGTCTCGACCCAGCTCTTCTTCGCTCCGCGCGCTATTTCTCTTTCCTCTGCGCCGGTGAGCGAAGTCACCACCCGTTTCTTGCAGTCAGCCACCTCACAGAAGAATGCTCACTGCTCCCAGGTGGCTGACTGCAATGGTCATTAACTTGAGCGCCGCCTGTGCATTTCTATGCCGACCGGTCCATATTAATAGACGAGACGTGATTGACACAGTCACCACGCAGTGACAGCCGATAGCTGCCACCTTCCGGGGGGATTGCTACTGGCCCTGACGATTTTCGGAGTATTACGATAGACGTGGGTAGAAAGTTTTTTTTCGGGGATATTTGAAACAGGTAACGGAGCCACCGATTTAAGGTTGGTCCGCCCCCCCCTCGTAGATTGGACGATTTGATCGGTCTCCCCCTGCGAGGAAATCTGCTAGTTATGGGCAATTTTTTGAAATTAGGTCGAAACAGCGAGAAATTGACTAGGGCCATATAATCTATCATTTCAACAACACTACAAGCCCTATTGGCCGAACGGTCCAAAGCGGCGACCTACCACCCTGAGGCTCCCGGGTTTGATCCCGTCTGCTGGCGAAATTTCTGCAATGAGGTTTTCAAAGTCCAACAACACTAGCTTTCATAGGGAAGAAGAAGAGGCCTACGGAAGATCAAAACACGGAAACGAATTTTATAATAAAAAATAATTCCGTATGAGTGGATTTGGCTTTATTTGTGCAGGCCAACTTACTGGGAAATGTGTTTAATCCTGTGGCGACTTGAACCTCTCGCTTTGTATCTTATTTACTTCCCCGGCTTTTACACGATTGTCGATTTCACGGCAGAGTACGTCGATGACTATCCCGGTTAGCTCGACAGCCCGATTGCAACGCTTTCCCTTGTAGAAATCGGCAAATGCAAGGATGTTGTATCTAGCAATTATGTTAGTTTTATGTCTTGCTTCTATTGTAATAGGAATATCTATTTCGCCTTGTTCCTCGAAAATTGGTATTGGTGTTGATTCTTCTTGCCGTGTACTCTATTCGAAGCAGGGATGAGCGGAATTCCACATTCCGATTTCAGATTTCCGATTTCCGCAGGTTTTTAGGCCTTGGAATTCCGCTTTTCGATTTCCGAAAAATGGGTGCGGAAATCAGAACAAAATGCGAAAATGATCCTGACCTGCATACACTGACAGAATTTGACGAGTTGAAACTTGTCAACTTCTATCAAAACCTGTTAGCTTTTCAACTCAATTTTATGGGCTCCAGGGATATGCGTAATTGGAACTTTGTAATTTTTTAGTCATTCAAAGAGCAAAAACCCTTGTTAGTCGTTAGTCGTAATCGTTATTCCTTAGAAAACCAGACTTTGACAATTGGCACTGCTAAAAGCGAAAAAAGCAATAGAGAGTGTATAGAGAACAAAGTTTGAACCATAGATATACATTATGGTATGTTTACACAAGGTGCTGAGTTGATCGCAAAACGCTTGGCTTCCGGCGAGGTTGAACCAGCATATTACCTTGCCCTTGCAGTTACGGCAAAAAACACCCAAAAATCTTCTTATATACACGCATGATTCACAGCCTCATAAGAGCTCACTATCCAGGAGTGTGCGTCTTTCGGGTTTCGTCCTTCTGGCGAGAGTATTCATTGTCGAGAAAGATCGAGAAAATTGAGGCTTTACGACTTTTTTGCTTCAGATAACATGAGATCAAGCGAATGATGATCGTGACCTGCCGCCAGTGCATACGAAAAAACGTCTTATGTAGTGATTGCTTCGCTTCACCGGATGTAGGTGCAGTGCAGGAGACCTGTTAACACTTTGATCCGTTATAGACTGACTCAAACAACACGCCGCTGAACGCCTAACTAGAACGCCTGCGTCTTCAGCGAGATAGTTACCGTGGAGCCGAGAATTCAAAGTTCTGTCGCCCGCAGTAGTGACTGTCGCGATCGAGCAGCTATTTTATAGCCGGGCAACCAGCCGCTTATAAGAAATCGCGAATCCTAAAGACTTGGGCAACGAGCCTCTCTGAATTTTCTTGACTGAACGTGAAGCACAAACTCTCCGCACCCGACGCGCCGTGTAACCAGTGCGCCGAGCGCCATCTGGAGCCTTCAGCGGCTGGAGCAGAGGCAAGTACAGCAAACTGGGTAATTGAACCAACGGAATCGCCAACATCTGGGTCGTGTTTGAAGAGTGCTTACTCCTGGAAATGGGCGTCTTTGGCGTCGAGCCCCATTTTTGATGCGATTTTCGAACGCGTTGGGCACTATGTATCTGACCCTTCCCCTCGCGATATGCAAGCTCTCGTGTCAGGAGGGCAAGCACATGCTTATCGCGTGTTTCAAGGAAAAATGGGCGGATCAGCGTGAGCGTCGAGCTCCTTTTTGTCTGAGGATAAGGTTAGCGACCGGTCCGTGATTGCTGCAACCCTTTGGCCGGAGTCATACGCTTCGCGGCCATCGAGACAATGCATATCAGGCATATCGACTTTCGGTCGATGTTGATGGTAAAGACTGCGTTGCTCGTCGCTAGAAGTATGATCCGGGCCTTTGCATTGACATGGCGCATCACACACGAGAGCTGATGCGTGCCTCAGACATCTGTAACCAATAATTGTCGTCTCTGCAGAAATTGTTACAATCGAATGACTGATTCAAATTCTGTTTTCGAATATTGTAGAACTCATGTTCGCATATACCTGTGGACGAATTTCCAAGGTACATTTCTAAATAAGTATTTTTGAGTTCTTGAATACCATTGCGTAGAATGTTCTTAGAATGGCTCCGCGGCTTGTAGTTTGAAAAACTTGTTTCGATTCGGAAACGGGTTCCGGTTTTTCTTTATCAGCTGTAAAGTTTTTCAGGAATCGCCATCAGAACAATTAGGGGTTTTCTGCAACAACGGCTAAATCTCGCCATTTGAGGGTTAAAACGCTTTTGCTTAGCACCGGAGCGATTCCTCGCCTAACATCGCGCGACGTCATCTTGGGGCCATAATATTTATATCCAAGACGTTAGAAGTCGTTTATTTAGAAATGGTAGTGACCGTAGGTTATTAATATCCTGGGCCACCTATGTATATAGGTATCTTGAGCAACCAGCGGCGAAATATTTGTCAAAAATGGTGCGAACCCCCCACAAGGGAGCGATGATAGTGAATAATCGCTCCCTATGGAATTGTACCATTGTTTCAACCAGTGAACGAATTTTCGAATAGTTCACGAAATTTTCTAAAATTGTTAGTCGTTAGCCTTTCGACGTAACCCCAAAAAAGCCTGCGGGTCATTTAAGTCGATAATAGTAAGTCGCAATTGTGCACATCCCTGGAGCGATCCTCACGAGATCATAAATCTGATTAATAACGGTTTAGTGGTAAGTATGGATAAATATCTGGGAAATGATGGTTTGGTGCTTTTAGACCCGAGGTTCAAGGATACATTTTTCGATGCCAGCAGAAACTTTGTTCCGTTTTCCGATTCCGAATTCCGATTTCCGCAAATTTTGGGCTTCGGAATTCCACTTTCCGACTTCCGAAATTTCGAATCATGTTCCGATTTTCAAAATTTTAATTTTCTTTCGATTTCCGATTTTTGATTTCCAAGATTTTAATTTTGTTTCGATTTCCGTTTTCCGAAATTCTGAATTTTCATTCCGCTCATCCCTGATTCGAAGTAATTGCTGACTTTTCCCATCAGAAGAATCGTCAATAAACTTCTACATGAATACCTCTAACAACGTTTGTTTCAAAAACAGCATCGCAAATTCTTCTGCACCAAAGGAGACTGTACCACAGGATTTTCTGGATGGATGTCTATGAGCTACGGTAGCTATAAATTATATTATACTAACCGTAACCTACCGAAAGCGCCTGATAAACGCTAAACGAACTTCATATTCGTTACGGTAGTTTGATAGTAATAATCCTACAGAGCTCTTTACTTTTTAATTCATAACTTTTTTCTTCACCACTGCTCGGGCAGCTAGATTGGGATTTTTAAGATTACCCGGGAGGTAGTCGATCAGAAAACCATGGCCTTATGGGTGGTTCTGGCGACCAGTTCTGGTCATTCCCTTGTTATATTCATGATCGGAACCGAGAATAGGCCCTCCTGAGAGAATTTTTGAATCAAATTTGGAGCATGAAAAAACGATATCACTCAATCGCTGCGGTGGGGCGCTTCTGAAGGAATCGATTGTTTCGATGAGCAGAGCGGCAGCCCGTTGAGTGAAATGGGATGAGATGTCCATCCGAGATCGGTTGAAACCCTTGTTTTTGACCACAATCCGGAAATTTTCAGCAATTATGCATACCGCCGCGATGACATCGGGAGATATGCATATAGTCTACAGCAGTGGAAGTAGGACCTGGGTTGCGTTCCAAGAACGTTCCCAACACGCTGTGGGAGTCAAACAACCTCTCCATGGACAAATTTGCTTTCCATGGATGCGAATTATAACTGAAAATCGCTCCCACGTGGCCGTGGATTCGTTTCCATGGACGCGTTTTGCCATGGGAATGTTCTTGGAACGCACTCCTGGGGCGCGTTCCAAGAACATTCCTATGGCAACAGTTTTCCATGGAAACGTAGGCAACGGCTACGTGGAAGCAATTAGCACTTACAATTCGTGGCCATGCGAAACAAGTTCGGCCATGGAAAGGCTATTCGCCCTCCCGCGGCATCATGGAAACATTCTTGGATCGCATCCCTGGTGTTGCGTACTCTTCCTAACATACTGCAGTCTGATTGTGTTATCACTCATTTTTTAGAAGTAACTGAGATTGGTCGGTGAGTTTTTGTTTCCACTATCACATTATCACCTGTTTTCATTGCTTCCACATATGTAAGGTGCGTCCGAATGAGAACGGCTGCCCATGCGGCCGGCGTGCTTGGCTGGCGGCCGTCGCATTACAGACACACCGATTTATCACAGCTGTTTCGAAAAAATGAGTGATACAACTAACAAACTACCGTATGTTAGGACGAGTCCGCAACCTCACCAGGTCCTACTTCCATTGCCGCAGACTAAACTTGCTCTGCTTTGGGCAACGTTTGCAATAAAATCGCGATGATATGCATAACCGCTAAAATTTCGGCGATGTGTTCAAAATTTGGGATCTCAACCATTCTCGGATGAATATCTTATCACACTTCACTTTACGAACTGCCTTTTTGCTCAGCAAAACTGCCTCCAAAGCGAAGTATCGCCGCGATTGATCGATACCGCTGTTTTTCACGCATCGCCGCGACCGAGGTGTGATCCCTGCCGTACAGGAAACGGTGCGGTAATTCCGCGGCAACTTATTGTCTCTGCCCTGAGCGATTACAATGCGCCCAATGCCGCCTGCTCTGACCAGAAAGTGAAATCGATCCCTGCTCCCACCACCGCCCACTCCCTCCTACTCAGAAAAATGAAAACAAGTTAACTGGAACATAAAAGTCCGAAAACAAATTATTTGTCACATATCTAAGCCGATGTAAGTTACTAGGGACTTATCTCAGGTCATTTAAGTTACATGCAGCATATCGACGGGTCCACTGCGCCTCCGATATGTTACATGTGATCTAAATGGCACCAGATAAGTCATAAGTAACATAAGTCATAAGAAGGCATTAACAAAGGGAATATACGACGCACTCTCGTGGTCAGGCTCAGGACATGCTTTTGCTGTCGGTTCAATCGCGAAGTTTGAGGTACTTGACCCTACACTATGTAACACGAAAGGCCCCGCGAAGCGTTTTCGTCTTGACGCGCGGCTCGAGACGCGTGCGGACGCGTTCTTTGCGTCGCGCGTTGTCCGCGTCGCGTGATGGCCACCCATGGTGAATGTATAAACGTAGGTTACATGGAATATAAGTGTGACTTACGTGTGATAAAAATTTAGATTACATGTAAAATAAATGTATGTTACGTGAGTGTAAATGTAAGTCACTTGAGACATTCAAGTTAGTTACATTTATATTACAGGTAATTTGGAGAAAACCTAAATATGCAGCAGCGACCCCATACGTGTTCCATCACACTGTTCTGTCAGTGGAGGTGTTCCGCGAATTCTATCATGTATCAACGCGCCAATTTCTCGAGTTTTCAGCGCAATAGACGTCATGGATAAACTATCGCTGCTGCCTGTTTAGGAGGGCCCGGTAATTTGTTTTCTTTTTTCTGAGTAGCGGTTGATTCACCCTGCGTCTCTGCCAATTCCTCTGTTTCTCTGCCGCCCACGGGCTGGTGTATGGGCTCTGTGGGCTCTAGGATGGTCCACTCGGTGGAAACGGAGCACATGATCCCGGTCTCAATGCGGATCGTAGCCATCTGTTACAGGTGTGCACAAGATGCTCATCGATTTCGCCACACGCAGCCGATAAGAATTGGTTAGGCCGTGACAGCTGTATTTGTTTTCTACACACATTAGTATGCTTTTAATTGCTTTGCGAAGTGTGATGATGAAGAAATGTGATCAACAGAATCCACATGTCTTCCCGCAATGTATGCCCATCGTCATCTTGTTCCACCAGCCCTCGCACAAGCCCTCAGCTTTCTTTTCTTGGCACACTTTCGTTGGAAGCAAATCTGCGCATGGCTGAAACAGAGATAGTCGAATGGCATCTTCATCACCTCACATAAGCCACAATAGCCCCTTTTAACACCTATTCTGGAACTTCGCAATCTTGGTAGAGCCTGCTCTTCAAAAGAAAACATCCTTACGTAATGACAGACAGTTGTAAGGCCAGTGCGATGATCTAACGAAAATCCTAGAGTCCTTGAAGGCCTGCCACAATACGGCTTGTAAGATTTGTTCAGAAAGTACGTGAGGAGACGTTTTCGCATACCTTTTCAATAACTTCCTAGATAATTGAAAAATTTTCCAATTTTTTTCGCTTAAGGTCTAACCTTAGCACCCATAACACCATTGGATGGCCCATTTCACTAAGATCTGAAAAAATTCTTCGCATTCGAAGGAGAATGACTTAGGGATTTTTAATGATCCAACCCTACGGGCCGTATAGTAAACAACCATAAATATCCGAAACACAGGAAACGGAACCCCATGGTGCCCCAAAGGACAAAACCAATTTTGTTCCAAACTTTGCCCATGGTCCGAACATGAAAATGAGATCCGTTTTTGATTTTCTGAGCGACTACGGTGAGCGAGGTATCATTATACCTGCCGTAAGGCAAAGTCAGTTGGCCCAAAACTTGGAATTTGTCCTTGTGTTTGTATTCAGTATCAGTTTCAACTCCTATGAACTCATCAAAAGGTTTGGATTCCCAGAGATTGAGACGAACCTGCGCGATGACTGGCCACGGCTATGCTTCGCTAGGGCTGCGACTGCCCCAGGTCGAGCAAGTCGCTTTTCGATCGATAGCTGCGCGTTGCTGATTGCAAGAAGCTTTGTGAGGACTATCATTAGCCACCAATGTGTATCAATCCTTGTGTAGTAAACCATCTATTTACACTACATTGCGGCACAGGCCTGCAAGAGGCAGCCTTGTTGGCGCAACCACGTGTTCTGATCGACACCCCAACAAGAAGGTTTTACTGCGCTAGAAAATGTTCAAATAAGAGTCACGATGTGACTCCGTAAGGATAGCTTTTACAATTTTACACCCTGAAATTGCTACTGATACCAGAGGCAGGCCCCGCTAACCTCCAAGGGTTCACCTCTTCCCGACTTCTCGCTTATTACTCTATTCAGTCATTAAAACTTCGGTATGGAGGGTAAATTGTGACAGTAAACCCGAATATAAGGCCCGTTTCTGGTGTATTGGCTTTTTGAGGAAGGTTACATGAGGCGCGATATCATTTTAGTTCTGCAACCAATAGTTTCGGGCCTATGACTTTCTCAAATACATATATGATTAGGCCGGAGTAACTAACAGTTTTCACTACTCGTAGCATGAGCATTCTCGTAATGTGACATCGGCATGGATCCTAATGAGACTTTGCGCTCCCCAATGGAGGTTGGGGTAAACTCGGTGCACCTATGTCACAGCATATGGCACCGAGTCTGCGCCAACCTTCATTAGTGAAGGCAAAGTCTCATCAGGATCCATGCCAAAGTTATTTCACTTTTCTCAACTCGCGAAACGATCAATGATTTTCCTATTGAGCGCATGCGTGATGTTCCATTCCTTCAGAAATAAAAAGACTTACATACCCTGCGCATTTCGGCCTCTTGAATGAAGGCGTTGAGGAGAAGAAGGACGCAGAAGACGTGGAGGATCATGACCGTTCCGGATTTCACCTGAAGTGAGGGGTCGGTTCCTTCAGTGCCTTTTATACGCTCACCGGCCAGGTGTTTATTATTTCGCTCTCTTTGTTCGACAATGTACTAACAAGGAACTGCAGATAAACTGTAAACTATAATTATGCCCAATGTGGCTCCGACAGATATTGATATTCTATGATTGGCCTCAACTATTTCTCCCGAAACTGAATCTGAAAGACGATTGTTTACATCAAAACTGCTGCGTCTCCGAGAGGCATGTATGAAAGAAGAGTGTGTTAAGGACAAAGTTGTCGCCCTAAAGGCATCGTCCACGATGAACTTCGATTCAGAATTTTTCCGCATATGCACATTCAATGAACAATTCACTGGCCATGACTCGAAGTGTCGCGGTTGCACCAGGATTGTCACGACGTCAAACTGGAGCCTGGCCCATACATGGCTGGGCCGTGCCACAACCTAGCTGCGCATCGGCGGTGTGCGCGCCTCTGGTAACACCTGACCTCGGAAGATCAGTCGTACCTCCTGACAGTACAGCTTAGCCTCGTCAAAGGTTCACGCGTCTTGCCGCCCTGGTAGGCCGACCAGAGTAGCTAACCTAGCCCAGGCAAGGGACTGCCACGCCATCACCCCGTGACGGCTCTCTACACCATCTCAGAAAAATCAGTCGCAGGATGGGGCGCGCAAATCCAGCAAGTAAGCTCGGGATCAGCTGTAGTCCGGCAGAAGTGGGCGGATCGGGAACGGAGCCTGGCAGCAGAAAGGGCCGGAGCTGCCGCTTGCTGCTGCATTGGTGCAGTTGCACCAATCGTGAAAGCAACAGCTGATTCAGGATCACAGCAGCAGCTCTTCTCGACGCATAACAGCAACTTGGGAACAGGAAATCGAGGAATATTTTGCACCATTGGTTGGGCCCGTCTGAGGATGTTGGGAGAGTTTCTTGGGTAACTAACGCTCAATTGTGAATACATATGTAGAAGGAGGAATGTGTCGAATTCCGTCAAAAGAGGCCGACCTTTCCGTCAGTCAACTGGCACAATTTGCCGCCAACAATCGCATAAGTAAATGGTCAATAAGTGAAATAGTACAAATGAGTAGATGCTGTTGAAATGTATTGTAAGACTACGTGAAGAATGCGATTTCGACATATACTGGTTCACCTTTCCTTCCCCATAAGTCTCCTGAAAGAAGGATTAACATCATCTGATCGAGAGATCGTAGGTCAACACAGCGATTCGTAGCGATCGACTCTTCCTCTCTCAAAAGTCGATTGTGGAAATTTTGGTCTAGAAAACAATTTTCAATGGGGTTTTCGCTGTTTTTCCAATACAGCTGTTATATAGGGTGCTAGAACTTCTATCATATGCGGAAAGTTTGGAATTGATATTCATGGTGGACGATGCCTTTAAGGCGACAACTTTGTCCTAAACACACTGTTCTTTCATACGTGCCTCTCGGAGATGCACCAGTTCTCAGGTAATTAATCGTCTTTCAAATTGAGTTTTGGGAGAGATACTTGAGGCCAATCATAGAATATCCATATCTGTCGGAACCACATTGGGCATAATTATAGTTTACAGTTTATCTGCAGTTCCTTGTTAGTACATTGTCGAACAAAGAGAGCGAATTAATAAACTCCTGGCCGGTGAGCGTATAAAAGGCACTGAAGGAACCGACCCCTCACTTCAGGTGAAATCCGGAACGGTCATGATCCTCCACGTCTTCTGCGTCCTTCTTCTCCTCAACGCCTTCATTCAAGAGGCCGAAATGCGCAGAAGGGTATGTAAGTCTTTTTATTTCTGAAGGAATGGAACATCACGCATGCGCTCAATAGAAAAAACATTGATCGTTTCGCGAGTTGAGAAAAGCATTGCCTTCACTAATGAAGGTTGGCGCAGACTCGGTGCCATATGCTGTGACATAGGTGCACCGAGTTTACCCCAACCTCCATTGGGGAGCGCAAAGCCTCATTAGGATTCATACCGATGTCACATTACGAGAATGCTCATGCTACGAGTAGTGAAAACTGTTAGTTACTCCGGCCTAATCATATATGTATTTGAAAAAGTCATAGGCCAGAAACGATTGGTTGCAGAACGTTGCACCTCATGTAACCTTCCTTAAAAGTCCGGTACACCAAAGACAGGCCTTCTATTCGTGTTTACCGCCACAAATTACCTTCCCTACCAAAGTTTTAATGAGTAATAAGCGCGAAGTCGGAAAGAGGTGTACACTTGGAGGCTAGCGGGGCCTTCCTCTTGTATCAGCAGCAATTTCAGGGTGTAATAATGTAAAAGCTATCCTCACAGAGTCACATTGTGACTCTTATTTCAACATTTTCTAGCGCAGTAGAACCTTCTTGTTGGGGGCGTCGATCAGAACACGAGGTTGGAGATTGTGTTCGCTAACAAGGCTGCCTCTTGCAGGCCTGTACCGCGATGTAGTGTAAATAGATGGTTTACTACACAAGGATTGATACACATTGGTGGCTAATGATAGTCCTCACAAAGCTTCTTGCAATCAGCAACGCGCCGCTATCGATCGAAAATCGACTTGCTCGACCTGGGGCAGCCGCAGCCTAGCGAAGTATAGCCGTGGCCAGTCATCGCGCAGGTTCGTCTCAATCTCTGGGAATCCAAACCTTTTGATGAGTTCATAGGAGTTAAAACTGATGCTGAATACAAACACAAGGACAAATTCCAAGTTTTGGGCCAACTGACTTTGCCTTACGGCATTTATAATGATACCTCGCACACCGTAATCGCTCAAAAAACGGATCTCATTTTCATGTTCGGACCATGGGCAAAGTTTGGAACAAAATTGGTTTTGTCCTTTGGGGCACCATGGGGTTCCGTTTCCTGTGTTTCGGATATTTATGGTTGTTTACTATACGGCCCGTAGGGTTGGATCATTAAAAATCCCTAAGTCATTCTCCTTCGAATGCGAAGAATTTTTTCAGATCTTAGTGAAATGTGCCATCCAATGGTGTTATGGGTGCTAAGGTTAGACCTTAAGCGAAAAAAATTGGAAAATTTTTCAATTAATCTAGGAAGTTATTGAAAAGGTATGCGAAAACGTCTCCTCACGTACTTTCTGAACAAATCTTACAAGCCGTATTGTGGCAGGCCTTCAAGGACTCTAGGATTTTCGTTAGATCATCGCACTGGCCTTACAACTGTCTGTCATTACGTAAGGATGTTTTCTTTTGAAGAGCAGGCTCTACCAAGATTGCGAAGTTCCAGAATAGAGTGTTAAAAGGGGCTATTGTGGCTTATGTGAGGTGATGAAGATGCCATTCGACTATCTCTGTTTCAGCCATGCGCAGATTTGCTTCCAACGAAAGTGTGCCAAGAAAGAAAGCTGAGGCTTGTGCGAGGGCTGGTGGAACAAGATGACGATGGGCATACATTGCGGGAAGACATGTGGATTCTGTTGATCACATTTCTTCATCATCACACTTCGCAAAGCAATTAAAAGCATACTAATGTGTGTAGAAAACAAATACAGCTGTCACGGCCTAACCAATTCTTATCGGCTGCGTGTGGCGAAATCGATGAGCATCTTGTGCACACCTGTAACAGATGGCTACGATCACGCATTGAGACCGGGATCATGTGCTCCGTTTCCACCGAGTGGACCATCATAGAGCCCACAGAGCCCATACACCAGCCCGTGGGCGGCAGAGAAACAGAGGAATTGGCAGAGACGCAGGGTGAATCAACCGCTACTCAGAAAAAAGAAAACAAATTACCGGGCCCTCCTAAACAGGCAGCAGCGATAGTTTATCCATGACGTCTATTGCGCTGAAAACTCGAGAAATTGGCGCGTTGATACATGATAGAATTCGGGGAACACCTCCACTGGCAGAACAGTGTGATGGAACACGTATGGATAAACGGTCGCTGCTGCATATTTAGGTTTTCTCCAAATTACCTGTAATATAAATGTAACTAACTTGAATGTCTCAAGTAACTTACATTTCACTCACGTAACATACATTTATTTTACATGTAATCTAAATTTTTATCACACGTAAGTCACACTTATATTCCATGTAACCTACATTTATACATTCAAAATGCGTGGCCATCGCGACGCGGACAACGCGCGACGCAAAGAACGCGTCCGCACGCGTCTCGAGCCGCGCGTCAAGACGAAAACGCTTCGCGGGGCCTTTCGTGTTACATAGTGTAGGGTCAAGTACCTCAAACTTCGCGAATGAACCGACAGCAAAAGCATGTCCTGAGCCTGACCACGAGGTGCGTCGTATATTCCCTTTGTTAATGCCTTCTTGACGACTTATGTTACTTGCGACTTATCTGGTGCCATTTAGATCACATGTAACATATCGGAGGCGCAGTGGACCCGTCGATATGTTGCATGTAACTTAAATGACCTGAGATAAGTCCCTAGTAACTTACATCGGCTTAGATATGTGACAAATAATATGTTTTCGGACTTTTATGTTCCAGTTAACTTGTTTTCATTTTTCTGAGTAGGAGGGAGTGGGCGGTGGTGGAGCAGGATCGATTCCACTTTCTGGTCACAGCAGGCGGCATTGAGCGCATTGTAATCGCTCAGGGCAGAGACAATAAGTTGCCGCGGAATTACCGCACCGTTTCCTGTACGGCAGGGATCACACCTCGGTCGCGGCGATGCGTGAAAAACAGCGGTATCGATCAATCGCGGCGATACTTCGCTTTGGAGGCAGTTTTGCTGAGCAAAAAGGCAGTTCGTAAAGTGAAGTGTGATAAGATATTCATCCGAGAATGGTTGAGATCCCAAATTTCGAACACATCGCCGAAATTTTAGCGGTTATGCATATCATCGCGATTTTATTGCAAACGTTGCCCAAAGCAGAGCAAGTATGCATATCGCCCGATGTCGTCGCAGCGATATGCACAATTGCTCAGAATTTCCGGAATGTGGTTGAAAACAAGGGTTACAACTGATCTCAGATGCACATCCATCCCATTTCACTCAACGGGCTGTCGCTCTGCTCATCAAAAGAATCAATTCCTTCAGAAGCGCACTATCGCAGCGATTGAGCGATATCGCTTTTTTCACACGCATAGCCGCTACGGTAGAATGATCTCAGCCTATAGGGGTCTGCAAAGTTGCAGGGACCGGCGAGTGGTCGCAGAGCGTCATCCTTGACACGGCGATAAAAATGTTCCGTAATACTATCATTGCGGCGTCGGCTGCTCATTGCGGGCAGTGTCGCAGGGCCGTCGCGGCGTTAAAACCATCCACGGTACACCTTCATGGTCATTCACGCCGCGTCGGTCGCCGCCGTCGAGTAAAGGGGTCCGCAGAGTCAAAGTGGCGGCGTGCTCGCAGCGACGAATAGCGGTGGGTGATGCAACATCGATTACATTCAGCGACGAGGGCAGCCGATGCGGTGACGATGTTTGGAAACATTTTTGTCGCTGCGTCAAGACTGACGCTCTGCGACCACTCGCCGATCGGTACAATCCTGCAGACCCCTTATGGCCTCTGCATAGTCCGGCGGCAAAAGTCGCGCTGCAACGATGAGGAATGAAGGGAAGGCACGAAGCTTCGCAGCCACCCTAGACTATGAAGAGGCCTTTAGTCGATATTCCATCACCCAGATTTGGTAGTCGCTGCGAGCAACGCCGCGGCTTCAACTGCGAGCCCCTTATGGAAAGCGACGCTGAAGAATCCGCGGCTATATGCAAATCCGCTACGGCAGGCATAACGGCGCTTAGTGCGCTTGTATGCATGACAGTGGCAAGTGGCGCCACGGTCACGCACATGATCAAGTGATCGTTCCTCGCTCAAGGCCAACCAAGCCATTTACCACTACGACGTCAGTAAATTAGTAACAGACTTGTCTGGGAGGATATAAACGGATTTGAACAACGGCTAGCCCACGCAAGGCATGTAGCCCTGGCCCAATACACATTCAAGATCCTCCATGATTCTGAATGAAAATCGAGTGTGCGACGCATCCCCAGATGGACCGAGCAACACCAAAAAGTGTCCGTGTTCCCCATCTCAGATAGCCCCCACACTGAAGTTTCGAGTCGAACTTGAGAGTTTTACGATACTACCGTGTAACCACCGTAGCCTATCGCAATTTGTGGAAAATCGATGAACCTACCTCAGATTCGTGTTGAGCGCTCCAAATAAACTCCAGAGAAAAGTTTTGGTTCAAATTTATTGTACCAATTCAGAAGCTGTTAAAAGTTGCTCTTGGACCTAAACTATCCGCAATCTTCGGAAAACCAAAAAATGAAACTCAGATTCGTAATCGGCACCCAAAACAACCCCTAGAAAAATCTTCGGAGCCAAATCCCGAGCAGTTTCACCGAACAACCTATTAATTGCCTTCTGAGTACCCTTTCTCTTTGCGAATCTATGAAAACGCTGTTTCCCAGCACCCCTGAGCATCGGGGAAATTGAAAGCACGGAATGTTCATGTTCTGTCCCACTCCTACAACAATCAGGACACGGTTTTGTAAAAGCTCACTAGTAAGTCTAGAAGAGGCGGGGTCATGGGTTGGTCATCTACCACTTTGGAACAGAATGTTATGCTGCAGCTGCAAAACCTCGAAAACGCTTCTGGCGCAGACTTGAAATGCGTCTGAGTATGTCTTATACTGGTTTTCTTTAGAAGTGAGCACTTCCACCTTGGAGAGGCCTCGTAACTTTGTTTAAATTTGAAAAAAAAACAGGATCTGTTTCTCGAAGCATTTGGTCTCTTCAGCTTCGCGCCGATGTTCAGACCTTTGTGTATCTATTCGGCCGTGTAGCGCGCGCTGGTGCAACACAGCGTGTGCCTTCTTTGGTGTGAGAAAAATCAAAATTCTCAATACAGTCCGTGTCATTTTCTTAGCAAGCGCGTCGCAGTTAAGGGGCTATACATACTCCTCAAGGCCAGCGCGTGGGTTTGTCGTCAGGCCGTTCAAACTCCGACGCAATGACGCAGCTCGTGTCACTTCGGCGTCCAGGAGTATGAATAGCCTCTGTGCGATATCATTCTACCTCTCGCTTCCGCGCATATCACGTATGCTACACAGCAGTGTCGCGGTTTACAACAGTAGTGACGCCGACCATACAAATCTACAACAGTAGTGACGCCGACTATACAAATGTCTACAGGTGGTATTCTTACAGTTTGCGGGCATATCAGATCCTCGAGCTCATTGGTAGTTGCTTCTCTCGTCTTAAGTACTCACGAGCCTTGACGAGGGAGGACTTGAAAACCAATGTATTGTAAGGGTGGAACTGAGCAAAGAAAAGTGTCATTTTTCAAGCAAGTACTTGAAATTTTCAGGGACCGGATCACGAAAGGTTGGGCGGCGCAAACGGCGAAGGAGTGCGGCTTGAAACAATCTTTGATCAGTCAGAGTAAGGACGTGGCTAGCACGCACTCAGGACCATGTCCGAGCCTCCTGTCGCGAAGCAGTATCCTTTCCCAGGGCTGAGGCTGAGTAGCGTCGGTGGACAAGGGCTCTGGATTCCGTAACCGTGGCATTAGCTAGGAAAGGGCTTACAAGGTATTGTTGTGCCCTGGAATAAAAGACCGAATATCGAATAGATTCGAATGACCCCTTTTTTACGTCCGATTTTTGAATAGATTTGAATACCCCCTTTTTCGACGTCCAATTTTTGAATATATTCGAATGGCCTCTTTTTTCGAGGTCCGATTTTTGAATAGATTCGAATAAAATCGGTTCGAATATATTCGAATAATTTTTCGAATAATTTCAAAGCGACAAACTGAAAACAGGCCAGGTGAGCTGTCAGTGGATCTTACACTTCGAAGCAAACTGGGTGCGCACGCGTTACGGTCCGGTGAGTGTCGCGCGCGCGGCGAACGCGGAAAAGCCGCCATCTTTTCGAAGAGTTATCAGCACCATATACGGAGAAACGGTCATCGTTAGTTAGTGACATGTAATGACCGCAGTAAAATAAATAATGCTTCTGGACATGCCAGTTTACATGAAAGCTGAGATGTCGCGTCGCCGCCCTATCCGTCGTGCGCGACGCTCAACGACCACGAGGCAGAACGCACGGGTGAGCAATGTCCGCTCCTCCTGTACCATACTCTCCGATTCAGCGTGAAACCTCGAAACCGGAATTCTGCCCGGACCCTGCCTTTAAAATCAAAAGATCCACAGTTGCTGATCAAGACCTATAGAAATTATGTTCGCTGAATTTCGGAGTATGATACCTGCGTTTTTGCGCCATGCAAACGGCAGATTGTAGATATTTCGGAAAAAGTGCAAAGTAGTTTCACGCGGAAAGTCTCTATTCGGGCACGTGGATTCACGTACGCGAACATTCCCATGAGTTTTCTCAGAAATAAAAGACTACGACTGGGCACACTTGCTCTCCGTATAAGAAGAAATTGTTTATTTTTGGTTTTCAAGATGTTGAACGGTCTAGTGGGACTTGAACTAACTAAATTTTTCACCTTGAGACGTTCTAAACTAGAGGACAGGGGTTCAAGCTGAGCTTCCCTCGGCCTCGCATTCGGCTAATAAGGCGTAATTTTTTTCACAATCCGAGGGGACTGGAGTATCAGTGCTTCAGCAAAAGGCTACTAGTGCCTAGTTCCTTCGCTATTCTTATAAGGCAGGATGTTAAGGGGATTGGTATACTTCCTCGTTGCTTCAGCGATAGGTTTCGCCAAATATCCCTCATCGTGTCAGGACCAGCACCGGAACTAAGGCAGGGTAGGCCGTGAGAACAGTCTGTACGCGCCCGTCGCTGCGAAGGGTCGCTGAGGGGTGTTAGGCCGGGATCATACTTATTACGACGCAATGTTTACCGATAATATCGACCGAAAATCGATATGCCTGAGATGCACGGTCGCTGTTCGCGAGAAGTATGATCCCGGCCTTATAGTTTTGAGTGGCGTAGCCATGGTATGCTCCGTGGCCGTGGCGACAGCCCGTCGCTGTGCGCAGCACAGCGACCAGGTGTCGCTGGCCCCGATTATTTCCCTGAGAAGTCTAATTTTTGTCTCTTCTCAGACTTTTTCAACATTTCTAAGGAGGTAGCGTCAATAAATGATCAATTATGCCAGTAGTCACTTAATCAGCATTTTATACACCGCTTCCTCAATTAACCGCCGCATTCAATGCGTATCGAATATGCATTCAACTCGAGTGACCACACCCATCGAAAGACTTCATCACACGGGCACGTGCTCCAAAATTTCATAGCAGGAGCATGTGCCGCGGAATTCAAACGCAGGAGTACGTGTTGCAAGGTAGTCCAGCGCTGTCGTCGCAGCACATAGACGCGACGCGGCTGGCACACCGACGTGCGATGCGGCCAGCTCGCCGAGCACCATTTGGACCGTCAGCGATTGGTTGAGGCTTCCAGCGGCCGAGCGGGTAGAGTACCGCAAACTTGGGTAATTGAACCGGCGAAGCTGCCGACCTCTCAGTTCCGTCTCAGGAAAGCATCGTATACTTTTCTTTTTTTCAATATTCTTTTTGTCATCGAGTAGAATGTGTATCATGTACGCATTAGACGGATTATTTGTTGGGGCACGTGCTGTAATTCGAAACACAATAGGAGCACGCGCTCCCCTAGCAGCACGTTCCCTGACTGTGCTAGAAACCACCTTGTCTTCGAGTTGAATGCATATTCGACACGCATTTAATACGGCGATTACCTGAGTCTACTATTTCTAGGCATATTTCCAGGTCGTACAGTTCTTGTTGCATAATTTTTTTCTCACTTGGGCACTTTTTTCCGTTTTGCTTGAATCTTTTTAACATTTATCAAATTAAAAATTATATCGGAGTACCATGTGAAATCGGAACCTTTTTCTCCAAATCTGGAATGAATATATATTGTAGATATGTGCTTCATACACTTCACTGTGATACTTTTTCATGAAAAAAGTGTGCCTCATGCAATTTCACTCAGGAAACCATTATGAGGAACAAAATCGGTATCCGTTGAATGGTCTGAAAATGCGACTATGCAGAAATGCAGGTACGCAAAAGCGCGTTGAAATTCACACAGCGGCGACAACTCCGTCGCCTTGTCCGTCGCCGAAGGATACCAATGCCCTGAGTGAAATTATTGGGAAGGAACTCACCGCTCGCCGCTGAAATGTTTCGAAATCCTGCCGCCACGCTACGATGAAGGCGACAATTTTTGAATTGCTGTGCACGCAGCGAGGCGCCAAGTGATTTCGAATTCTGTTGACGTGGTCATACCTGCCATTGGAACACACGGTCATCTACCTTACACCATAAATAGCGGCAACGGGGCAAATCTATTCGAAATCTTTCCAAATTTAACTATTCGAATGAATATTCGAATAGTAGGCTTCGATTATTGAATAGATTCGAATACCCCCTCTTTTGAGGTCCGATATTTGAACAGTATTCGAATAGTGCGATTTTTGAAATTCCGAAAATGATTTCGTCGATATATTCGAATAGCAACTATTCGAATATATTGATTCGAATTCATTCGAATGGCACATCTATATTACAAGGTAAGGGTCATTACATGCCGTGGCCATTCCAAGCGAAATAAGCCTTTCGAGGATCAGTTGTGGACGTAGAATTCGAATTTTTAGATTGCAGACGGTTATACCCCAGATGACTGACTATGGGATAATTCCTGGTGTAGAAATCACATCGGTGTATCGCAGGAGAAGACGAAGACTCATGTATTACACTTTGTGATGCGTCAACGAGTGAAGCGCTAGAAACGCATATAACTCCGCTCAGAGAAAACGTTTCGCAGCTCCTATGTAAAAAAATTCGAATTTTACGTCAAAAACTGATCCTAGAAATGCTTATTTCATATCTAGCTCGCAAGATACTAGGTGTAAGATGCAGTGCATATAACACCTGGACTAGTTTGAGCCTGACCCAGGCACGCACTGACGTGATATAGGGTTCCAATTTATCAACGATAAAACCATGGTTTAAGGGTGACCGCAGTGGCGAGATAGTGGCATAAAGCATTGAGGAGTGCAGAGAGTCCGGGGTAAAACTCTGTCCGATTCAGAATCGTTTGCCAATTTTTGTTCCGCTTATTTGAGAGAGAATTTCGGGCTTATCACAATGGAGTCTAAAATCGCTCAAAACCCACTGCGAACGGAGTTATGCTTCCCCAAGAATTTTGATTTCGGACTGTGAGAAATTTGTGAACGAGGCGTCTCGGGCCTGTTTTTCCGCGTCGTGGGTGATGGTCGTAGTGCATTTTAATCGCGAGAGAGGCGGAGAAACGGGGGATGAGCGTCACGTGTGGATGGACGGGCGGGGGAGGAACCAAGCGCGTACTCTGGCAAACGGGGCAGCAGGAAGGAGGGCGCAGGGCAGGTTCACGTTTCGGGCCCCACCCTTGATAGTCGAAAAGGGGCGTGTTTGGGGCGGAGCCTCCGTCCGTGCTCCGTCCTTTCAAAGCAGTACACTTCAGGGAAAACCAGCCACTTCAGTCCGAGGGGAAAGGCAGGTGGCTAGCTTTGCACGGGAGGTGACCGGCCTTGCTAGGGTCGCTCGTCCATCCTGACACTACGCCCTTACTGCCGCAAATTTTCATATTCACCCTTCATCTTGCCCTAATACGCCCTTGCAAGCGATTACTCCAACACACGTGCTGCTCAAAAATTCTTTCTTATGGTCTCACCCAAGACCAAGTTGTATTAGAGCGGCCTTTTGAATTTTCCGTAAATCCAAAGTCGCTTCATTACAACCTGGCTCTTGAGTGAGCCCGCTAAAGAATTCTGGAGCAACACATATTAAAAACTATAAGTATTAACAAATGCAAATTTATTTCTCGGGATTACTTATACAATAAAGGTTTAACGTGTGACCAAAATGCCTTTGAAGGCAGTGGTCACGATGAAAAACGTTTTCGAAAAAACTACGAAAATCAGCTTAGATCAGAAACAGCTCAAAAACTATGAAGGTAGCGCGGTGAAAAACGGGCTAGAATTAGAGTTATTAAGACCCTAAATTTCAGTTCGTGCACACGTGCACAGAAAGATCACAGCCTCATGCCTAGCAATCCAAAAATCATCGACGCTCAAAGGAAGAAATAAATACAAATTCACCTAATAAAACAGTTGAACAATGAAAGCAAGCACTTCAGTCAAGGTTTTTGACTAGATGTGTACTAAAATCCGGAGGTTCATTGATTCAAATTCGATTTCAAGCCAGCTGATGTTCTTGATGTTAGAGATCATCGATGCCGATGATGTGGGGTATGTTAGTCCACCATCAGAAGACAGGAAAGTTCAGGCTTCAAATCTGCCCCGAAACTGCTGTTTTTTTTTCTCGCGATTTTTCTTATAGGTTCTGCTACTCTAAACCCAGAAAAGGGTTTAGAGAGGAAAAGAAGACGAGCTTATTTGAGCGCGACCACTGCCTTTAAAGGCACTTCATGATGATGTAATGTTTGAGATGCAAAGAAAACCGTGCTGCGTCAAACGCAACCAAGACTATAGACTATGTCAGAACACTACAACAGAATACATGCATGACGACCACAAGATTCACAAAGTCTAAAAGAGTTAGTTTCAATATCCATGAGATTGGTTTAGAGGTAGCTATCTGGGTTCGGAATGATGAGCAGATAAAGAGATATGAAACTACGGAGTGACACTGGAACAAAAGTGTGATAAATTGAATTTAAAGCATCTTCATCGAACCGTAGGCAGAGTAACGGGGGCAGAACAAGAAAAACAAAAGGTTAAAGCATATAAAACGCAAAAAATACAAAACACCTCTCAGAAAATTTCGGGAAAACTACTTGTATTAAGCAGTAAGTAACTTGACCGTCTTAAGTTACTTGCTCATAGCATAAAAGTCACATACACAATGTGTTAAGCAGGCTACTCGAGGCGACCTTGTGAATGTTCCCCTCGGGTAAGTTACTCACACATTGTGTATGTGACTTGTCTGCTATGAGTAAGTAACTTGAGACATTCAAGTTGCTCACTGAATATCACAACTCACATTTCCAAAATGGTCTGAGCTCGACGTCCGACCGACAGGACTCTAAGCCGGGTTTCCGATGACCCCCCCGACGACAGGGCAAGATGGTGGCGCGTCCACATCGTTGATCACACGTTTCTAAAAAAACCATCACATACATAGAACAGTCTAAAACCAATTGCACTTGAGAAGTTATTTGAGATAAAACTCACATTCATTAGGGAAAAGCACTCCATCTCTTTCCACGTACAAACGGACATCAGATCTGAAAAGCATTGATTAACTTTGTCTGACTTCTTACCTAAAACATTCTTTCAAACCTAAAATCACTTATCATGATCATGCTTGAAAGTCTTGCTGGTATGTAACGACTGACCTCCAGTTTTTGTGAGTTCACATGTAACGGAGAACTTGTGCAGCAAGAGGCCTATACTTCACGATCTCAACATCCAACACGTCTCCAGCCTGGCATCAGTCTCCAGGAAAGCATTTTGGAAATATTCGATGACAAGCTCGCAATCACGGCAGTTTTCACACGTGAGAAATGGGAATGCGGTGAAGCACAATAAAACTCCAGAAGTTACGAAAACGAAGTTTAACATTGAACAACATATCTGAACAGTACATGTAAGGTCCGCCTGAATGATAATATCCGCCCAAGCGACCGGCGTGCGTGTTGAACGGTCGTCACGTAGCCTTTTTTGGAAGAGTCTTGTAGGGGCTGCAAGCAGCTGACAGGAATATTACTCTTTCTTCGTGTAATATTCGTGTTACTCGATTCACATGTCCAACAAATGCCCTCTCGATTCCCGTTCGACACGCACGCCGACCGCCTTGGCGGACACTCTCATTCAGACAGACTTTAATTCACAACATTTTTGAAAATTCCTCATTCAGACATTCACAACATTTTTGAAATTCCGAAGTAATCGGCAAAAGATTATGAAAATTTCGATGAGTGGGAAATACTTTCAGTAGATCTACGAATCGAACATGACTGGTTTGATTTCCTCTCATTCCTTATCCAATTTCTTATGTACATTTTTTGCATTGATCCATTTCCACTCCATAAAACCCTATTTATGCAACACCAAACATTTCAAACTCATGTAAACCCGGATGAAGAGATCAACGAGAAGAAAACAGCAAATCAGGAGTGAGATTTCAATTTTTTAGCGGCAAAATATTTTCAAAAAGTTCACAGGCTGGGAAAACGTATTCAAGGATGTGAAAAATATTCCATGCTGCAAACAGATTTTTTTAGGAAAGACTTCTGAAAATCGTAAACCGTAAATCGTGTGCACGATATAAATGCAACTGATGTCTTTAGTGTGTACACAAGAAAAATTCAAAAGACACTAAAAAGTAGGAAACCGTAAGAGAAGTGCCGTGAGAGTTCAAAATGGCGTAGCCTTGACGCTTTTTATAGCGCTTGACTACGGAGGAGATGAACAGAGGCACATATAGTTATAAATCCAGCAAAACTCATCAAAAATGAAGAAATAATGAAAAAGCGGCCTGAAGCCGTCTGGTTGAATTCTGACCGATCGATGCTGTCGACAGGTCGATTGCGCAAAGCGGCACTTGAATTCGACCAATAGCGGACCAGGAGGGTGGAGCGTTTGCGCCGATTCTCGCGCTGCAGGTCAAAGGGCGGACATCTTCAACTTCGCTAGCTCGCAGCACCAAGGGCGGATATCTGTCCCCGCCCACTTCCGCAACCGACCAATCAAATTTTCACGGCAGCAAGCCCGCCGCTCTAGACTTGCTGCTGAACCTTCAGAGGGGTGGGATTAAAGGCGGACCTACCGCCTTTGCTGCTACCCCGTTTGCCAGAGTACTTGGAAGAAACACGAAATTTCCCCGCCGCTCTTGCGGTTGGAAAACACTACGACCATCACTCCCTCGTCGTTCGCACCGGAGCGGAGCGCATTATTAAACTGGTCCGATAACAAATGAAAAAAAACTTACAGTGGCGGACGAAAACCTTTCGTTGTCGGCTTTTTATTCGAAATATCTCTGCGTGATTACATTGACTTCTCACCTGGGCCGTTTTCAGTTTGTCGATCCGAGTTATTCGAATCGAATCTATTCGAAATTCGGACCTAAAGGGTCACTCGAGTCTATTCTTTATTTGGTCTAATAGTCCATAGCACAACTATACCGCGCTCAGTCGTACAAGCACTTAGCTCAATGGTATACATTGTGGCTGTCATGAGCGACAGTCATGACATTTAGAACAAACCGTGGCGGGACCAGCTTCGGAGCAATGGCACTGACCTCCGTAGGAACAGTTGTCGCGTGTCCGTCGCAGCGACGTGTCGCGGAGGGTTAGCATACTGCAAAATGTGCCGATTCCTGTCGTTGCCACTGTCGCTGTCGCTGTGTAGCGCACCGCGACAGCAACGGTTGCGTCGAAATTCGTCCGGCCAGGGCCGTCCGAACTCTTATGGCACGCTCATCGCCGAAATTTATTGACATCAAGATAAGGTATTGAACACAGGATTTGAACACTGACTAATCACTTCTAGATAATGTATTGGGAAATATCAGCTTCTGGGGAAGGCATTAGGGATTGAGGAGGCCTTCAATATGGAATGTTCTTTGTGTTGCACCTGGTTTAGTGAATGAATCCTGATTGTTGTTGGAAACTCTGGCAGAATGCACGGTATTGGACTCCTAGTAGAATATTATCTAGATGCATACAGGGCTTTTAAAGGCAGTGTTCACGAAAAATTTCACTTCCGATATCTCCACGGTTAACGGAAGGTCAGGCGCCCTATATAGCAAGGCATGCTTAAAAAGGACACGAAAGAAGCGTTTTTGAGCAAAAATAGGCCTTCTCTTGTTTACGTTCATTTTTAGCGTGGAGGAATTGACCGCTAGAAGGACGATACCTATCAGTGCAATGACGCGACCAGCTCACTTATCACCACTTCCTTGACTTGATCATTCCTGTAATCTGAGTCTTCATTTTTTTCATTCCGAGGAGGCGGATCTGGGGCACCAACACGCTTGTTGGCAGCCGTTATTTTGCGGCTCCCTGCGCGTTTTCTACCGTTTTTTCGACACTGGTAGCCTAGGAACCTTCTCGCCTATCATTTCATTGTGGAAAGTCAGCGAGGACGATCATCGTGAACGCTGCCTTTAAAGGATTCTAAGAGGTACTAGATGAAATGTTTTTATGACTATCAACTCAAGAAAAAAAGCACAAAGTCAATCAAAATCGCTTCAGAATCTCTCAACCCCTCGAGTTTCTATACGATCGGCTTCTGGTAAATGATTTGAATCGTTTTGAATGACACAGATTTTCAAAAAAGAAGAGTGCAGGAAAAACGAGATGCCTTCGTAATGATCGATACCGTAAGCACGTTTTGATCTACTGTCATAGTGTATGAAACGCGCGTGCGAATATAAGCCATTTTCCGATGTTAAAATGCGCGACATCCTCTTTATGGAATACTGAGAACGCGAATGTTTTTGCAAGACTTTACTGGACTCTGAACTGGTGTTTCAATGACCACTGGGTACTCCCCGAGTACGGAAACTTTTAGGCTCCCTAGGAAAACAAAAGATAAGAATCTACTGTGAGAACCACCGTTTAAAAATAAAACTCGGAATCGTGGTATAAGCAGCCCGTTCAATATCGGAAAATAGATCGCAATCACTTCGTCACATGCCTTTTCCTCACTTCATAAATAAATCTATATAATACTGAGAACGTTGTCAGATTATTTCATTTCATGTCGCATTTTAATGTTATGTTACCGTCACGTTCGGATAAATTTTTTGTTCAGACCTACATCAAACACCGTCTTCCAGAAGCCGGGCTCGACTGACAGAAATATTATGAACGTAAACACATTACAGATAATTAAACACACAAAGTATATTGAATCGCACAAAGAATATACTGAAGGATGAAGCAATCACGATATATTTCCCGAGAATCCATCATTACTCAAGTACTCAGGCAACCGCGGGGGTTGGTGGCCGATTAAAACGCCCCTTTCCCAGTCAAATTGATCGGATCTGGCTGATCGGCGGAGGTTTCGGCATGACTCATAACTGCCGAAGTTTTCGTGGTAATGTCTCATATGTGGCGGAGATTCCGGGTCGACGTGTTGTAGTGTCTGCACTGTTTTTCTCTGATGCTCTCTCGTGTAGAGCGCGTAAATGGCAGCCCACAATGTATACGCTGCGCTTGGATGTGAGGTGTTTGTGCTTGTCATGGTTGACATTGGTGGAGATATCGACGTTGTGACGGGCGTCTATGGAAGGTTGAATCGCCAATGCTGCCTCTCGACCCGACCCCGACGTCCGCGACCGCAGGAGTGGTAGATGGTGGTCGTTGATAAGGCCAAACTTTCGGTGTAAACACGTGGGTGTGACGTCACTTTGAGTGGGAGGTTGACACGCGGAGTTTTCGGCATGAAAGGGGAAGTTTTTGGCCTTCCCCGCCCCTTTTTCGTTCCGAGCGGGAGCACGATACCTGTTCAACTCCTCTCAACCGGCCACCGGCCCCGCGAGTGTGTGAGGATTTACGACGGGAGCCCTCACAATACGCTCGGTTACTTCGAAAAGCCACCGACTGGAACCTCTATTTTATAGAGAACCCTGGCGGACGAGTTCGGACAGCGCCGCGCGGACGAGTTCTGATGTAATCGACAGCAACAGATTTAAAGGGCGGGAGGCGGTCGCTGTCGCTGTGCAGAGCGACGCGACCATGTGTCGCAAAACTATACCATTGGCCTTACACAGGGAAGAGCTAGAAGTAAATTTGCAGGTACAGCATGGCAGCCCAGGAATTCGCCTTAGGCCTAGTGCATACTTCCCGCAACGGGCGACGCGATATAGTGTGATCCATATTGACCGAAAATCGATATGGAAGATAATCACTGTCGCTGTCGCGCTTTGCGGGAAGTATGCACTAGGCAATAGCTGCTCGTGGATACCCAGTTGCCCATCGGCTGACAATGAATAGTGGAGGAAATGCATCTACGGATGACATTACAGTGAGCAATCAGAAGCTGATTATACCCTCACTTTACAGTGCCCGATACTTAGAGTTTAAGGTATTCGTGATTCCCCTAAGGTACTATGTAGCTCCTCCTCCCGGAGAGAACGATGACGATGAGATAACCAGTCTTTCTGCCGAAGACCGAACATGTGCAGCTCACTTTACCTGTCAATACTTCCGCGATCTCATTGCTGCTACTTATTTCACTGTGAACAACACCATTCGAATTTCTAAGATTTAATTATATTACTTTACAATAAATAAAACGACATAAATAATATTAGGATACATAGTTATCACAGTTTTTTGACAACCTTTGTCGGACACCCTGAATATGTTGTACATACATAAATACCTACACGATAACAACTGAACAAGTGAACCTGTGTGCTTTGCAATTAGAGTGCAAGAGAGACACTGGAGTAAGAGAAAACAATAAGCGAATGACTCGTGGGTATAAATCAAAGCATATCCATGTAAGCTCTAACAAGGCAAGATTTCTCGTCAATATATAGTTAAGCCCGAAAAAGGCTCGTATGATGTTTCAGTCCCGTTCACTCGCCTCCGCCTCCTGCCTTTCCTTCAACAATTTCTCGTCGATTACCTGCAATATGTGGCACAGTTTTACGACTTATAATAATAATTTATTAGTCAATCACAAATGATAAACAGAACGAAGGAAGTAATCAGTATACATTCAGATTGACTTTGAAAGATCCTAAAGGCAAACTGAAGTTACCGCCTGTGAAAATAGTGGTTCTCTTTGGAAGATCTGATGTTTTGATACTCCAAGAAAGTTAGTGGCCATTGATTGAGGGAAAACAAAAGAATAGTTATGGCTCAGACCCACAGCGGCCAGCAGTATGTGCGCGCTTAGCGATTGGGTGTGAAGGGTATAGCAAAACGGAAAAAGATAGCTTATTGTAAGAAATAATAGAATTAGATATAATTTTCTGTTTCTCCAAAAATAAGAGCATTCGTTGACCTCCCTCGTTTACATCACTTCCGCCAAAAAAGGAGATTCGACCATGTTTTGACCAGTGTGCAGCCATCTTTGGAATAACCTTACCGAGATCCAGCGCAACTGACAGGAGGTCATTCACCAGCGGATGCAGGAGCACCTCTTTGATCTAAATACGAACTCATGGCACTGACTCAGGAGTGCCCACAGTGTAAGCTATTGCACTCGTCAAAAATGGTCATGGCGGATTGACGTGACACGAGAAAATCGAAAGACGGCGTCATTGATCGCATAGATACACAACACTGATGTCAGTAATGAAATAAAATTATGGGCTGTGAAATAAAATTATGGGCTGTGACGTAGGCATGTTTTGAAATTCAACCATTGAAACTGTAGTTGCGGTATTTATTGAATATTGATAGAATAGAATCTAAGGGGTCCTAGAGCCCACATATCACTGGCCGCTAGAAGGATCATGAATTTTGGGAGGGAAAGTTGGATAAATAAATTATTTGCTATGGCTCAAGTTTTGGCTCACAAATATCTTACTTGGAGAATGGTAGAGCTTCAATTCGGCAGAGACACATTTTCTTTTCATTTAGGCGGGCATGGTAGAACCGTTCTGTGGTGAAGCCAAAGAAATAGCACAACCACACAGGGTTAAATATTCACGAGCATCTGCGAAGTTTCGCCACAGTGGGAGCAAGTCATGCATTTGACTTACATTTGGACTTTAACCAAACTCAACTGGGTACAGTATTCCAAACGTATTTCAACCCCACAAAACTGCAAAAAAAGGAGAAGGCAATCCTGACACTGCCACAGAGTCTACAGTCGGCACGGATCGCACTGATACCTTGAGTTCTTGTTTGTGCGTTGGCGCAAACTCGGTGCACGTATGTGAATACATATGCGCATCGAGTTTGTGCAAACGCCTAATAAAGATTGCAAAGTACCAGTGCAGTCCGCGCCGACTGTATGTCGTTCCCCAGTAAATTACCGGGGTTGGTTTTTCGCCTCGGTCTCAGTCGGACATAGTCGCTGCTTCGACAAAGTCTGACGGGGTCTCAGAGCCCAGCTAGTCTCGCCGCTGGAAGGAGCGGAAGCATGCATGATAGATACTCCTCCATTGCATCCTACCGCCCATTCCAGCGGCGAGACCTTAATCGGACCCTCAGACTCCACTTAGGGGTCGCTTATACTCCCGGCGCGGGGCGGCGCGGCACAGTGAAATCTTATGGTACTGATCCCGCGGTACCGCACGATCCATATTATAGGACTGTACTTTGTCGTGCCGCTCGACGGCGGAGGTATAAACGACGCCTGTCAGTAAGGCGTCGTATATACCTCCGCCGACGGCGGCGAAGGGCAATCCAATAATATTGATCGTGCGCGCCGAGTGATCGATATTAATGAAATGCAATCTGCCGCGTCGCTCGACGGTGAGAGCTCTGACTAAACTGGTGTCGGACGCAATGCATTGAGTTTCCCGCATATTGGTCTCCAACCACCCGCTTCTACGTTTCCTGTCTATATGCGATTTTTAGTGAAGAAGACTTTTCTTCGATACAATCTGTTAGTTTTGGCAGCACACGTTCGGTATCCGTTTCCGTCGACGTGTAGTAGCTGCGCTCAAAGCTAGCTGCGCCCATTTATTTAATCCTTCAGCAACTATTTGAACACTCACTGGCCACTGTTTCACCTCCTGGGAAATGAAACACTGCGTTTTCAAGTTTTCTTAGAATATGCCCAAACAGCCAAAGTCGAACTTCCGTAGCCGCCTGAGATGTCGTTGGGAGATGTTGGGACCTATTTCACGTCAAGCGTTGATGTGTCGATTTCTTCTTCTTCTTATCGGCCACATAGAGCTTCTCCTCATACGTGTAAAAAGGCAGCCACATCGCACGGGTTCGTCCACATATCCGTAACTGTTAGAGAAGTCGGCCTTGCAGGACATGAAAATAAATGAAGTGAATCGTGCCCTGGGTTGTGGCAGTCAGGACATTCGTCGGGGATCGACGAGTCGATCTTATGGACGAAGGCCTTGAGGTGTGAGGTGTCCACATCGTAGACCTGCCAGGATGACGCGTGTACGTCTGGGTAGGTCCGTTTCGCTGTCATCGATCAGTGGGGCACTTCACCAAGGGTGGATTTAAGGGGGAGCACTGGAAAGGTATTCTCTGACGAATCGGGTGTGCTCCATTTGCAGTAGTCTGACGCGATTGAGCTCCGACGTCGCCCAACGTTGACGATCCAAGACAGAGACTGCAGCATGAAGTGGCGAGCGAATATGTCGGAAATGGGGACCAGATGACAGTAATGGGAAATTAGGGTCTGTGGAATTCCTTACAATACCAATATGGAACTGTTGCGACTGGAGTTGACAATGCTGCTTTACAGGAAGCAGCGAACACTCTTGATGCAGATGAGGTACCGGTGTGGATCTAGGGCATCCAGTGATCACGCGTAGAGCAGTGTTCTGTTCACGCTGAAGCTTGCTCCAAGAGGCTTCCGACAGGTGTCTTGACCATATTTGGGCTCCATATTCTAGCACCGGCTGCACCATAGCCCTGTAGGTTGTTCGCAAAATTTCCTTAGAGCTGCCCCATGTAGTGCCTGCTAGCGAACATAGAATGTTGTCACGTGTGTTGGCAGCACCAGCTCGAATACATGTGTTTTCGTGAAAACGCAGTGACAGGTCCAGGAATACACCAAGTAGACGAGGGTTTTTTGATAAGGGCAGCATATTTCCTTCCCAAAGAACCTTGGGATGCAGTTTGTGTTCGGCAGTCGCTGTGGTGCACAAAGTAACGCTGGACTTGGTTGGTGAGACCTTTAGCTGCTTCGATTCAAGGAACTTGGCCAGACTGACGAGGAATTTATTCATCTCAGCAGTGGCTCGATCGATGACAGGGTCAGTACAAATAATAGTGATGTCATCCGCATATAGACATAAGTGGATGTTTGACGACGGCTTCGGCACATCAGACAGATACAAAGAAAACAGGCTGGGAGATGAAACTCCTCCTTGTGGGACGCCTGCCTTCAGGGGCACAGACTTCGACAAGTGTCCATCAAATTTCACACGAATGGAACGATTTTTGACAAAGTTATCAGTCCATCTTTTGCACCAGTCGGGAATAGTAGAGTCCAGGATCGATTTGGACAGCAGCGTGATACTGACATTATCGAAAGCAGCAGTTAAGTCCCAACTGCCACGACTATACTTCCACCAGCTGGAGGTTTCAGTGTTAAACCAGCAATTATTTGTTCTGTGATGGACGTGAGTGCCGTGATGGTAGAGTGGGCCTTCTTGAAGCCATGTTGATGCACGTTATGACGTAAAGCTTCTTGGAGGTGCGGGTTGATGAATTTCTCCGCCAAATTAGCAATAGGGGACAAAAGGGAGATGGGTCGATGCGAAGTTACTTGATCTTCTGGTTTACCAGGCTTGAGGATCGGGAGAACAATTGCCTGCTTCCATCTAGCGGGAATGACACCTGTGCTGAATGACGAGAAGACTAGGTCACAAAGTAATTCAAGGAACTCTTCCGGCAAATGCTTCAGCATTTGGTGATCTCACCAGACAGTCGTTGAATGCTGGGATCTGAGGATCAGCTCGGCGCTTCTCGTCCCGTAATTCGATCAGCTCCAGGACATCTTTGGGAACGTTAGGGTGGAACGTTCTAACGCGTCCTGTAGGGATTGCAGTTCTGGAGGCGTTGCATATGGCATCAACAATGAACTTGCCCTTCTCGTGAACGGAGCCGGCTAGCGGATAGTAGGCTACCCGACTGAGTAACACCTCTTTAAACATGACCCAGTTGGCCTTACGGTAGTTGGTGTACAATTTGCTACGAGAGCCTATGAAAGGTGCCAGGTGACTGTTGAGAGACAAATCCAATGAAGCACATATGGGTACATGATCGCTGGCCATAGCTATAGCAGTGGACCAGTTACAGGAAACAGCAAGAGAGGATGATACAAAAGTGACATCCGGAGAGGACGGCCTGCGCGTGGAAGGAAGGCGAGTGGGGGTGTCCTCGTTAATGGCAACAAGATCACAATCCGCAGCGAAAAGCTCTAGTAGTTCACCTCTGTCATCAGGATATAGAGAGGAGAACCAGGATGTGGAGTGAGCATTAAAATCGCCAGCCATGACAACAGAAGACGATGGGAGGGCAGTATGCACAGATTGCAAAAATGGAGTGGGATCAAACGAATTGGGACATGAGGAGATTGGGCAATATAAATATTAACAATATCTGTAGGGCAACTTAGCAATACAACATGAACACCAATACATTCTACAACATTATCATTAGGGAGAGCTCTAAGATGAGAAGGTATAGAAGTTTTTACAAACGTAGAAACTCCACCACCATGAGATGTGCGGGGAAGGTGGTACGACGTATAACCGGGGAGGCGGGGTAGGGAGGATGTTGGGCCAAGTTTTGTCTCCTGAAGGAGAATGAAATCTGGATGAAAGCGTTCAATGTACAATGTGAGTTCAGCTAGTTTGGCACGCAGGCCACTGATATTGAGTTGAAAAATGTCTAGACTATGAAGAGGAACACTAGGGGGAGAGTTGTAGCAAGATTTACAACAATAAGCATCAGTGTAGTCATTATAGCTGGTTAACCCCGAGCATTTGAGATGTCCCCAGCCGAGGCAACCACCGCACTGGACGCTTGCATGTTGAGCCGACAATCCACAATTACAACAGGGATATCGTGGAGTCTTGCTGCGTGGCCCTGGGTTCCTCTCAATGCCGGCTCGCAACAGTAGAATGCGAAGGAGTGCGGCAGCCAGCCATTCGCACTCCCATACAGAAAAAACTCCTCGTGGAGTTGTTGATGCCCGTTTGATGAGTCTCCTTGATCTTGGTAGTCGACTCCACAGATCCACCACGCGTAGGTTGAGCATCTCTGATCCATGTGTCGATTTCGTTGCAGCGATCTTCGTTGGGGCACATCCGCAGCCATACATATCCAAGGAAACGTCCAAGCAGCTTCCTGTCCGCGCAATCCAACCTTTCCATCTGCGTCCTCGGTGCTGCTCACGCCTCCTATTCGTACATCATGAAAGGGCGAACAGCGGATAGGTAAACGCGTAGCTTAACTTGAGTCGCGATGGGAGTAGACTGCAAACACTTGGTTAGAGAACTGAATGCAGATGTAGGTTTCGCACATCGTTGCTGAACAACATCCGCAGCATAACTACCATCGTTCTTCTACAAACAGCCCAAATAAGAGAAATCGTACACAAAATTGATGCGGCGTTTTGTGTTGTTTTCAGCGAAAAGCACAATGTCGTCGGCGTACTCGAGGTCAGCAAGGGAGCGTCCTGATGGTGTTAGTATCACGTCCACAGGAAACTTTTGCAACTACGCATGTCATCAAGTGCGAAGTTGAATAGAAAAGGCCCTGCTACGGCTCCCTGCCTTACTCCTGTTTTCACCTCAAAAACTGACGTAAATCCGAGAGGTGTACCAACTGCTGCCCTTGTTACTTTGTTCATGTCCCCGATTAAGCGAACACCCTTTCTGGGACACCATCGGCTCTCACTATCAAAGCGTTGAGCAATCGAGCACAGTGAGGAGAGGCGACTAAACAGAGTCAAAAGGCCGAAAACCAGCTTGCACATTCCTGGTGATTTCACCGCGGAGTTTTCAAGTATGATACCTTCCAAAACCCTGTACTTGACCTGCAGTAGAGAGCTTCCTCTATAGTTCATGCAGATCATCACGGATAACCTATTATAAAGACCGCATTTCTCCATGGATCCGGAATACGAAAGGTCGTCCACATGGCACGAATGGTGTTGGTCATTTCACGGATCACAGACGGTAGAAGAGCTCTCCTACACCTACCTTTCCACTCTTCAATTTCCGGACACCACCCACACTTCAGACTCAGTCGTCGATTCCTAACTGTCACCGTCATGTGCTCTGTGAACCTGCTTGGGGTGCTCTTATCCAGCCCACCCCCAATCGGCTCACTCGAGTTGGCTCTGAAGTTTTTTTTTCGTTTCGACTCCGATTTCGTTATATATGAAGCACCGGTGGTGCTGTTTTCGAACAGTCTAGTCCAGGCGTGGCCTCAACTGCTGACCCCTGGAGAACGGTGTGTGAATGATGACACACCGCTCTCCACTTCTTTTATACCCTACCCTTTATCATCGATTCCGTATCATCAATTCCATTTACGAGAGCGGAATAGGGGAGGGGGTGGGCTGCATAACACTATTGAACATGCAGCTCAGGTACTGATGGCGCTGGACGATTCAGTAGTGAACTGAAGTAATCCATCCATATTGGCAGCCTCGCATCACCAACTGCAACACCGTTGGTCGAGTTCAGAACAGGAGAACATTTCTTCATCTTCCCGCTATACTGTCGCAGCAACGTGTAGGCTTTCCTCCGATTCTTCTCCTCCCAAGCGTTCTCGGATGCCTTAGTTCATTATATTCGCGGAGGCGGGTTCGTTCGTACCTCTTCCCGTAGGCGATTTTCCTTACTTTTTCACGCATAGACCATAACCCCTTCGCCTTTAGCGTGCCGTCTTTGGTAGGTAATATTTTGCCCGACTAACCAACTTTGCTCTTACTCATAGTGACGACTTTTTCAGACTGGCTTCGCCTATCCAGCCACAAAGCTATGCTCACCTGCCAAACCCATTGCTGCACAGCAGTATCGGGGTTGCACTGCTTCATGAAGACTGAACCGGAGCCATCTGGTTCAGCTGCTAGGCACTGGCCAGACACCTGAATAGAGCAAATATCTTACGCAAGTCAGAACTAAGATCCACTCATTCAACTTACTGGATGATGAAGTTGTTTCTTTTCAATATTATACTTGAACATTTGATTCCCCTTCATGCTGTGACTGCAATCAGAACAAATAGTTAGTCTATTACAATGAACTACTATATACTACTAAAAATTGGCTAACCAGTCGAACAACACAACAGGCGCTTTGTCAATTGACTGCGACGCATCAAAACATACAGATCGTCCTTCTGGACGAATGTCATGCCATCGGGTGAGTCGCATATTCTGAAGAAATCGGATATATAAATCACTTATACAAACTTTCACACGGAAAAACACCTGCTCGCCGCCGATGTTCGGATCGTCACTATTGCATTTTCGCAGTCCGAATCGCTGATTTGACTGCTTGAATTGGGTGTCAATACACATATTAGCACCCTTATTCCGGAGTTCACCTGAATTTACGTTAGGTACCCAATGCAGAACCCTGTCAAAGCTCTCTTAAACGCCCAACCGCTAGCTGAAGGCTTCGGCTCCACAGCCGGATAGTATTTGTCCTGATCAAAAGCCACCTCCTTCATGAACCAGTCGAACGACTTGCATTTAAGACGCTCTCGCACCGCCTTCTGACGCGAAATGTCACCTGAATCGATGAATCGGTTTGCGATAAGGAAAGCGAAGATCTCGATCCAAGGACTGCAACCGCCCACCCGTATCCACGCTTCCAACACCTGAGCGGTGTTTAAACAGATTTTGCTTGTACTCGTCCATCCAGACCTGCAAGTTTAGCATTCATAACCTGCAGTTGCTGGGATGTTCATCGAATCCACAGCTCGGCAGCAGTTCGGCTGACACACGTGACGCGCGCGGCGGAAAACCGCTGCGCGCACGGCGGCGTTGGGGCGCGTTAACCGAACGCCAACGGTTTTTCTTGTTAGAGGCCACACGGTTAAGGCGCCCCAACGACGACGTGCACGCAGCGGTCTTTCGCCGCGCGCGTCACCGCGCGATGGATTCGATCAACATCTCGATACACGGTGATAAAGGATAGAGTTATCGATAAATACACAACTTCCCGCATTTCGCGCTGCGAAAAACGCCTTTTCTGCCCCTTAGCCAAAGTTTCGCGCCCGATTTTTCCCGAATCGCAATTGCCCAAGACCCGAAACCAAAATGCTGAGTTTTTCTTCCGCTCATCCCTGATAAGAATCACCACGCCCGCACCATGGCTTCGTGCACGAGTACACGAAAACGGTGAAGTTTAGGACGAGCACATCGGGCGAATCTATTTTGGACCTTATTGCACCAGCGTCTTTCAGCCACCCATTTCAGATTGCCACCGTAAACGGATGCATGCGCGAAAGGAGCCACCTACCACTCGTTCTAGGACCCGCTTTTGAGCAGAAAGAACATAAGCCTACGCCATTACTCGAATAGCGCTCCTCCTCAGTCAATGGAGTCAACGCTTGCAGCGTGGACACTGCCGCAAGTTGGCGTGCGAATTAGACACATACGCAATGTTGAGTACAACGCCGCAAAACTGCAGAATATGCATTCCTGAGCATTCTAACCCCAACGTTTTGCTTTCCCAGCGCACGTTTCCTGAAAAAAGTTTTTTATGCTATTTATCCTTACATTGCAGAGCTGATACATTTTGCATGGTTTTGACTATTTTATCCCTGAAAAAAATAATCAGCCGACGGAACTCAAAAATAACTAGCTGATGGAAATCAGAAATGCGACACGATGCACCGGTGTGGCAGCACTTGGTATCAGAAACCTCCTGGACCAAGATGCCGCGTGTACAGAATGCCGCACTTCGTATAGCTACCCGATGTGCAAGAAGTTCCCCAGTCGAGCACTTGCATGCGGAGACACGGTTATTACCAGTAAAGGAGCACTGTCAGCTCCAGGCCCAACAATTTTTCATCAATATCATAAAGCAACCCAACCACCCCTCATGGAGAGTGCTGAACCCCGTCAGGGAGAGACATCAGAAAACCATTCGCCGATGCTCCAACCAAAGTCAATCTGCAAAGATGGCACGACTCACAGCAAGAACGACTCAGTCTGTTGCGCGAGGAGCACACACAGTTCGTACGGTGTCATCTGGAAAAGGCGGCGGTAAATCCCATCCTGGGAGTGGTGCCTCCCCGGGTCTGCACATCCGAGTCTCAACTCGGAAGGAGAACCAGATGCACCCTGGCATCGCTGCGCTGTAGTCACTCTACCATGCTTATGGCATACGTTAGCAAGATTGACAGCAGCAAATCGGACGTTTGCCCAGACTGTGGATGCCACGGCCACGATACGGCACATTTGTTTAATAGTCCGGAGAGACCAACCACGCTGACCACAATGGACCTATGGACGAATCCATTACTGGCCGCCCAGTTCCTCAACCTATGACATAACCCTCGACGTGGCTGCAAAGAAGAAGAAGAAAAAGAAATGCGACCTGTAGAATAACGCAGCGCCGTATTCGGTACGTCGTGCAGCGTCCGCGTTTATGTGTGTACAGTTTACCGCACACTAAAACCAAGGAGGAAGACGCCAGATTTCCTTATCAATCTACAGCGCAGCTGATTTTTTAGGTAAGTTACGGTTTTCTTCTTTTCTTGATTTTTCGGCATTATTTTTGCTTCTGACTGTTTGAATACTGCGAATAGGGGCTATTCATAGTGCGTGAGGTAAACGAATTCCTCTCGCGAGTCAGAAACACAAATGATGCCGAATCAAACAGGAAAAAAAGGAAAACCGTAAGTCACCCAGAAAATTAGCTGTGCTGTCGATCGATAATGAAATCTGGCGTCTTCCGTCGTAGTTTTAGTGTGTGACCGCAACCGCACCATGTCATTTTAACATTGCGGTGAACTGTAAAACCGCACCCTCTGAAGCATCTCCACAAGGGATGAACGAAAACTTGTTTTTATGAATTTCGGAAATCGGAACGACCTTCTTGATTTCGGAAGTCGGAAATCCGAAAATCGTTTAGCGAGATTCTTAACACTTCCCTGGGGACTAACCCAACCAAAAAACTTCGACTTATTCTTCCTTACTGGGGAACTTTCATGCAAACACAATCTACCCTGGCTTTGTGAAAAGTGAAGACGGGATCTCGAATTCGAGTTTAGCGCAGAAAATGACTACCTAAGGATTTGACAAGGAAAAAAGTGAAAATTTATAATCTCGTGAATATTTCAGTCTTCTTCCGCATTTTCTGGCTTTTTTCGGAATATGGAATGCGCAAAACCATCGGAAATTGGAATTCGAAATCGGAATCCTGCTCATCCCTGATCTCCACACAGTCAAATGCCCAGAAATATCAGTTGTTTCGTCAATTTCGCAGGGTCCCGCCGGAATATAACTAGGCCCATAGAAGAAAACCAAACTTTTTCCCAATTTGCTATTGATTAATACACAAGCGACGAACCTCAGCAACTCTCCTATAATTCCGACTGATGAAATCGCCCACACCGGCATTTTTAAACGGCATATATTTGCATCTGTAGATGTGGCCGACACGAGAGCACGGCGCATCCACCATACGGCCATGACATTTGCCATACCTGTACGTCGAAAAGTTGCGTTGACTGAATGGGCTAACTACGTACTGAACACAAAGTCTTACCTTAAAACTCAGCTCGTACTGCTCACCACCCCAAATATCAAGACCGTCATCATATCCACCTAATTCCCAGAACCATTTCGCCGAAATCGCGAAATATCCGCCCGCCATCACAGGACTTGGAAACGGTTTTGTGGGATTTTCACGATCCTTTCTCGTCAACGGCAGACGCTTATAATTGAAAGACCAGTCGAATGAACCTAAATAAACAGCTTACAACGAAAGTGACTAAACGGTCACACCTAATAAATCGAAGTACTTGGTAAGCATCATATGGATCAGTACTATAGTTGTACATGAACGAAATTTTCGAAAGATTTTTCGAAATTTTTTTCGTTCGTTCGAAAAATCGTCGACAAAATGTTTTCAAATTCCGTTCGTTCAAAATTTCGTCGAACGAATTTTTTTCAAATTTCATTCGTTCGAAAGTTGTTCAAACGAAATTTTTTAAAATCTCATTCGTTCAAAAATTTCCAAACAAAAATTTTTCAATTTTCGTTCGTTCAAAATCCGATTTTGCAAATTTTTTTTCGAAATTCGTTCGTTCGAAATTCTTTCGCATGAAATTTTTTTCATTTTTTGTTTGTTCGAATTTTTTTCGAACGAAATTTTTTCGATTTTCGTTCGTTCGAAAACATTTAGAGAGAATTTTTTTCATTTTTCGTTCGTTCGAAATTTTCGCGAACGAAAACTTTTTGATTTTCGTTCGTTCGACATTTTTTTCGGAATTGTACAACTATAGTCAGTTTGGTGATAAAAAATGAGTTAAGCGGCTCAACCCGCCCGTCCCAAAGAATTCTGAGCTCGAGGTGGTAGATACGTGGCGGCAACTAAATATGGCCGATTTAGTAAAACTAGACCTGGCTTAATCTCCCAAGTAAATACGAAAACAGACCTCATAATCGCATTCGGCACCCCAAATAGCTAGGCATATTATGGCCAATTTGTTTAACCTCTGGAGCCCTCCAGACATGATCCCTATTTTACTTTTCGGACCACTAAGTCTGGTAGTCACCCGGCTTGTTTTGAGGCGTAAACTGAAGCTTTGAATACGAATACCAGGTGATTTTTCAAGTTGCCTGAAGACCACTGGGCTTTCCGTTGGACTAATTTTGTCACATTTACTTCCCGTAACCTAATGTCTCAAGCTTATAGTACTTTGGAAAAGCGGTTAGAGCCCAGTTGCCGCAAATTTATTCGGTTTCGCCTTTCCGGACTAGTTGAACTTTAAATCCAGTCGTATTGACCTACGATACCCCGCCCACGACTTTTGAACAAACGGCACCGCAAACCGCCGCTTTGTCACAACTCGGCTCAAAGGGACCCGGTCGGGGAGCTAGGGGTATATTTGGAATCAGCATCTAGAGCTCTTCATTTTGAGCATGCACACATGTCTTGACCTGCAAACAAGGACAAACAAGGCATAAAGGGTTAACAGAATCAACCGAGTGAACGAACTTTCCCGGATTGGGCCGCCGCAGTGCTTATTCAAAAGAGGATCAGAAAGTAGAGTTGTAGGCCGAGTCCCGGGTCGATTGGTCCCGTTTGAGCTGAGAACGGGACGACGGTGGTGTTTTCGTTCACTCGATTGATTCTGTTAACCCTATATGCCTTGTTAGCCCTTATTTGCCGGCCAAGACATGTGTGTGCCCAAAACGAAGAGCTCTTGATGCTGATTCCAAATAAGCTCCTAGCTCCCCGAACTGGTCAGTTTGAGCCGAGTTATGACGAAGCGGCGGTTTGCGGCGCCGTTTGATCAAAAGTCGCGGGCGGTGATGAACCTAAAGGCAGTGTTCACGATAAATCTCGTTTTTGAGTTTTCAGAGGGAAACACTAAGCTGGCGGATGCCGGAGGGGATAGGATCGCAGAAAGCATCGAAAACGGGCCAGAAATCCCGATGAAAACGACGGCGAAGTGTAAATTTCGTGTGCCCAGTTCGCCCTGCTCTTAGCCCGCCCCGCCTCGTTCTGACGAGCTTGTAGCGCCGCGGATGTTTCGATGGCGAATCGCCTAGAAACTCCGACACTTTCAAGCCTGATCAATTCGCGCACATTTCGCCATTAGCGCGCGCTTGTGGAAACTAGCAGGGCCCATGATCTCGCCCACGCCCTAAACATTAGAAACCGCTATTTTGGCTATCCTGAGCGCTTTTTCTTCGCTATTTCTTCACTATTCGATAGCTCACAACCGAACAACCACATTTTAGGTCGAACTCCAAATATAACACTCCTCGTGAACACTACCTTCAAAGGCAAGGTCCAGACAAAATTTCGATTTCGAGATTTCCCGCTGGAGCGAAGCGTATGCGTTACAGAGCAGTCCCAAGTAACGTGCGAAAATTGCGGAAAAAACGGCCCTCTTCAAGTTATTCCAGCCATTTCAGTGAACCATCGTGTCACAAAAGTATGTCCATCGTCCACGCATTTTTCAAAACTGCCGTGTAAATATCGGCACTCTGGCCATGAATGTCGTGCTGTGAATACCGTAACCCCTGACCTCAAGGCTGTCTTCCCCAAAAGTAAGGACTACTGGTTTGTGAAACGTCCGATGGTGTTCAGCCAGGCCAGCCAAATCTATACAGTCCGATATTTGATAATGTCAAAATGTGACCGGGCCTTGCAAAGGTATTAGTGTTCCCCATGAGAACGGTCTTCGAGTTTTCACCGAAATCGAAAGCGAAAAAAAGGCAAAAACGGGCTACAAATAGCCTTACACAGGCCTGAAACTTGTATGCACTATTTCCTACCTGCCCACTTCCTCGTTAGCCGTCAAAGGAGTGGGCGGGGGGGGGGGGGCATAGCACAACCAGGTTTAGGGCCGTGAAGGGCTATCTATGGTTCGTTTTAGCCGTTTTTTTTTTCGTCATTTTGGTCATTGTTGGTGTAATGGACCCCGGCACATTCGATTTCCGGTTAAAGCCCGGCGACCATTTTTATCATGAACACTGCTTTCAAACGAATTTGATCAAGAAAAAACAAATCAGTCTCACCACGTGCTCCTTCATCCTGCGGACGAACTTCATAGGTATCACAATCGATCACATCAACGAAAGGACAAACGACCGTTCTGAACAGAACCATTCTATTCAATTTCCGGCTTAAAAGAACTGAGTAGAGAGCACATACCTATAGTCTTCCACAACAGGATCTAGCAGTGGAGGCAGCCAGTTGTAATTCGCTTCCGAATGGGAATCTAAGAAGATCAGAACCTCCCCGGTTGCTTTCTCTGCACCAAGCTGTCGTGCACGGATGAGCCCCTCGCGTTTCCTAAAAAAAATTCTGTAGAGTACCGAGACTCCTTAACAACAGCCTCAGATAGACTTACTTAGTACGAAGCACTTTGACGATGTGATCGATCTTGGCGCGTTTCAGGAAGTCCTCGAGGGGTTTCTTGAGGAACGGCTTCTCACTGAAGTCATCAACCACAATTATTTCCTTCAAGATCTCCTTTGGAGACCTGTTTATCAACGAATAGATTGAGCGCAACAAAGTAGAGTTATGCTGTAATCAAATGAATCTTGATTAATATTTACCAACATATGGTAATATCTCGGATACAGACTTTGTACAGCCCACACCAACAGGGCCTTTCAGAGTGGCGTCGCAGAAAATTTCGCTGTCGCGGCGAGGAGGTGAGAGATGGGGGGGGCTACGCAGCGCAAACCGAGCCGCGCGACGGGAGCGAACGTCGCGCTTTCAGAGTGGGAGCGACGGCGCGAGCTGGGAGCGACGTTCTGCGAGGTTTTGCGACGTTTTGCGAGGCGAATGGTCTCGACCATTTTTGTCGCTGTCGCTATTTGTCGCTGATGTTTCTTCGTAATAGCTAGTGTTCCTTCGTTACTATCTGTCCATTAACTCTCTGTGGAATCATCTTTTTGCCTATTTCACTAACTATTTGCCATCCAGGATTAATTTCGTCATGGGATTTAATTGGTCATCTAGGTTTTTCCTCGTCATGGCGTTTAATAATATTTTGTGGTCGACACCTTCATTGTTATGCAAATATTTTCAGTTGAAGGTGATTCTACTGGTGGTAGTGTTTCCTGGTATATTATTCGAAATGGCTAGTTTTTGTTCAGAGCGCATGTTTATGCGCTCTGATCAAACTTAAAGGGCGGGGAAGAAATAAGAGACGCTGAGAAAGGGATATGACGCGGCGGCAGTCGATAGGCCACGCCTTTTTTCCTTCGCTCTGAGGAGCGATGCCGCGAATTTCGCAGCGACGCCACTCTGAAAGGCCCTAACCTCTTCATGCATAGGGAATATAACAGAAACTGTGGGAAGATTAGAGTGATACTCCATAGACTTGCACATCGGATGACGAATGTCTTTAATAGACCGATTCACCGAGATCAGATCCGAGATAAACGCATTGTATCCATTCGCTCTATATAATGCTACCTGAAAATAACTCCAGATGTCAACTGTTCAACACCGGAGAAAGGGTGTAGGAAGGCTGTGCCAAGACACAACGGGCCAGGTACCGATCTTACAAATTTTTTTCGGCAACTTTTTTGTGAGAATTTTTCAAAAAAATGGCTACCAAAGGTGGGCGTCGTAGTTTCGCCGAGGTCGGACACAACGGCCCTGTACCCTGGCCTGGAGGCCATGACCAGATAGAATGAAATGTTAGGCTGGTGAACATGTTTCTCTCAACTTTTCTTGATGGGTTATATCCAGTATGTAGGATAGCCCCCCTTCTTCTTCTTTGCAGCCGCAGAAGGGTTTTCGTCATAAGTTCGAGAAACGGGCGACCGAAGTTGGATTCAACCACAAATCCATTGTCGTTAGTGTGGTGGGCCTCTTCGGACAATCGAAGAGGTGTGCTGTAGTGGCCAGGCCTACCACAATCCGGGCACTCTTTAGGGTTGCTGCTATCGATCCTATGCAAGTATGGCATCAGCATAGGGGAATGCTCGCAGCGCAACGAGGCAAGGGAACATCTAGCCCGCCTACCGAGTTCCACCTCGGTTTTGCCAACGGTGGTGTGATCCCTAATATGGGGTTGACAGCCACCCTAATTAAGTGATCCCTAACGAATCGGGTGTGCTTCGCACGTAAAAGACGAAGACGATTCAATTGGGAGTCTGTTCATCTTTGTATGTTGACTTTCTCGGGAGCATCCGCAAAAAGTCTTCTGATATTTCTCTCTCACGGGATTCACGATCCTTATTAATCAGTCCGCTTGACGATATTAATAACCAGTTGCTGCGCTTGGAGTTGACAGTGCTCCTTAACAGGCAGGATTCGGACTTCAGCATGAAGATGCTCCACTGGAGTGCTTTTAGCACACCCAGTGGCAATTCGAAGTGCAGCATTTTGAACTCGCTGCATCTTTGTCCGAAGAATCCGATATTATGTGTAGCCATACCGGTGCTGCATACACCAACGCCTGCTGCAAGATTGCCTTGTGATCAGGATCGTCTCCTTACTGTTTCCCCACGACGTACCGCCCAGAGCTCGTAAGACGTTGAGCGTAGCTCTCACTGTAGCCTGTTTCTGCTCAGTGTTTTTGTGGAACTTGAGCGAAGGGTCCAATACTAGGCCGAACAGCTTCAGAAACCTGCGGCAGACAGATGAGCGTCTTCCCAGTTCACAACGGGGTGAGCGCAGTGTTCCTTAGGACCAGTGGAGAAACCAGACACAGATGATTTAGCGGCAGAGACAGCGAGCATCATATCATCGAGAAAGCTCTTCAGGACTATGAGGTGGCTATTGATCTTGCGTGCAGCTACATTAATGTCTCTGTCCCGGCACAAGATGGTGATGTCATCCGCATACGCAACGACTTTGATGTCACTTGGGGGGACGGGCAAATCTTCAAGGTAAAGACTGAACAGAACAGGCGATATGACTCCTCCTCGAGGGACACCGGCGGCAATAGGGATGCTATTGGAGGATAGCCCTTGGTAAGCATTACTGTCACTGCCAAACAGGGCATCAGAACCTATCGAATTGTCCACAACTAGTTGCCAAACACTTGACCTGAAACCCCGTTAGAGATGCAAGTTGGTCCAACGTGTTCCATCCTGGACAGGGTTGAGCAGGCCGTTGCGCCAATTTTCGGCGCAGCAACGCCCCCTTATTGACCAAAGTTTTAAAAAAGTCCAAATTTTTTACAATATTCCAGAGAATAAAACTGAAAAAAAAGAAAATACTTCTCGAAAATATAATGTGGGACGACAGGCGACTCAGGACGGCCTATGGAAAGGAAATTTCTGCCCCAATTCCCCTTATTTGAGATAAAACCGATCGGATGATAATCTCTAAAGGCTATAGCACCGTCATCAACGACGAGAGGGGAGGCCGAACTTTGGGAGCTTCCGGTGCTAGCGAACTTTTGGAAGAGCTCATATATGAATCAAGCGTAGCACCCATACAAGAGAAGGTCATCTATCGAACCACAAATGGGATAGCTACGAGCTCGCGATCTCGGTCTTTGATGTATTGCGTTGATGCATAATCACGGAAGGTTTTTCAGAAATATTTTTATTCAACAAAAACATTATTTAATCAAAACATGTTGAAATGATCATTCTAGAGCATAGTCACCATCCACTTCAAGAACTGTTTCCCATTTGCTTGGCAGTCGGTCGATTCCACGTGCGAAGAAGTCACGATTCTTGGAGGCAATCCATGCTTTGACATCAGCCACCAAGTCACTCAAGTCGTCGTAGACTTTGTTTGTTTGCCAATTTTTCAAGGAGCGATTAACATGATAGTCCGTTTGTGCTTCTGTCGGTGAGTACGGCGAATGTGGGAGCAGATCCCATCCCTTATTGGCAAAGGATTTGATTACATGGCGCTCAACATGTGGACGGGCGTTATCGTGATGGAACACGATATGGTCTTTTCGCCTCGATTGTAGCATTAAGGCAATCAAGGTGAGCCAAATGGACATCGTTGTTGATGTTGAATTGTCGCTTGCCATTTCTGTCAGGGATTCTCCATTGTTGCCTTTCATCTGCGTCGTTTAACCAATAACAAATGCCATTTGAAATGATATTCCAATAGCTGATTCCGCTTCTGTCCCACCCCACACACCGCATCGCCTTCTTGCACTGCACGTCTTTTGGTATTTCTTTAGGAGAAACACCTGGCAAAACGCAGATCTTCTTTCTTCTAACGTTTTTGAAGAGAAGCCATGACTTAACCCCAGCGAAAAGATTCTTCAAAAATAGTGTTTGTTCGTTTCGCTGCAGTTAATCGGTGAAAATTCGAATGTGTTCAGCTTTGTTGTTATCAGAGAGCTCGTGCGGCACCCATCCAGCCAATTTCCACACCTTTTCAAGCCTCTTCAGGCGCCGAACGATCGTTGATTGATTGACATTAAAGCCATCCGCCAGTATTCGCGTTGTCAGGCTTTCGTCCTCTTCCACGGCTGTCAAAAGTGCTTGATCATCAAGATCCGATGACCAACCTCTTCCTTCTTTATCCTTCAAACTAGTGTCACCTAATTTAACGCGAATAAACCACTTCCGTACTGCACTATCAGTAATTTCCCAAAAAAGTTCGTTGAGATCGCGAAATGACTGGGCTGCGGTCCATCATTTCTCGTAGTGGTGACTTACTTGACTTAATCGGTTGGCTTTCGCCTGACGCGGTCATTCCGCATCTTCACCGAGGTGTGCCGTCCTAGTAGTCAGCCGTGTCCATTTTTCACGGTCTTCAGCCACAATTTGAGCACATTCCATCCAGCTGTCACTATTCCATTTCCTGCGAAACGAAACATCGCGCCTGAACTGTCTTTCGATGCCGAGTGACTTTAAATCCTCTTTAACCACATCCGTCCAGAACTTTCGCCTACGCCCAGGTGGCCGTTTCCAGACAGGATTTGGAAGCATTTTTTAAAGCGTGTTGTACGAGACGATCCGGCGTTCTTCTTAGTATATGCCCGAGCAGTCGAAGTCGACTTTCCATTGCTGCTTGAGATGGCGTTAGGAGATGCTGGCACCTCCCTCGTGTCAAGCGTTGATGTACTGCGTCGATTCCCTTGTAAAGGTCTTCGTTATGGCATACACGCGGCCAGAAATATCCAAGCAAACGCCTAAAAAGCTTCCCCTCCGTGCAATCCAACCTTTCCATCTGCGTTTTCGGTGCTGCCCACGTCTCCGATCCGTACATCATGATAGGGCGAATAGCGGATAGGTAGACGCGCAACTTGACTTCCTTCGCGATGGTGGTAGACCACAAACACTTGGTTAGAGAATTGAATGCAGACGTAGCTTTCGCACATCGTTGTCGAATATCCGCTGCATAACTACCATCGTTCTTCAGCAAACAGCCCAAATAACAGAAATCGTCCACCAGTTCGATACGTTGTCCGTCCACACAAACTCCAGTTGAAGGCTCTGAGAGACCCACATCTGCTTGCATTTGTCGGGACGAAGACGAAGTCCATAGGCTGCGGCATACTTCAAACGAGGTTCACAATCCTTTGCAGTTTTGCGTTGTTTTCAGCGAATAACACAATGTCGTCGGCGTACTCCAGGTCGACAAGGGAGCGTCCTGATGGTGTTAGGATCACATCCGCAGGAAACTGTTCTGCAACTCTACGCATGATGTCATCAACGGCGAAGTTGAAAAGAAAAGGTCCTGCAACGGCTCCTTGCCTTACTCCTGTTTTCACCTCGAAAGCTGACGTAAATCCGACAGGTGTACGAACTGCTGCTGTTGTTCCTTTGTTCATGTCCTCGATTAACCGAACATACTTTTCCGGGACTCCGTCTGCTCGCATAGCATTGAGCAATCGATCACGATGAGGAGAGTCGAACGCGGCTTCAAAGTCCAAAAAAGCAAGCTGTAATGGCTTCGAAAACCGCTGCCACGATTCAATTACTCTTCTCACGAACACTTGGTCGATGGTCGATCTTCCAGGTCGAAACCCCGCTTGCCCTTCTCTGTTCGTTCCTTCACGATGTTTGATAAGTCGCTCGAGAATGATACGTTCTAAAACCTTGTACATGACACGAAGTAGAGAGATTCCTCTGTAGTTCTTAGGATCCGTGACGGATAGCTTCTTTGTGAAGAGGTACGATGATCGCATGTCTCCAATGAATCGGGTATCCTTTCGCTCATCCATATGGCACGGATGGTGTTGGTCATTTCACGAATCCCAGACGGAGGAAGAGCTTTCAGCATTTCAGCAGTGATGTTGTCATCTCCACCTGCCTTTCCATTCTTCATTTTCCGGACACAATCCAAAACTTCAGACTCAGTCGGCGGTTCCTCACTGACATCGTAATGTGCTCTCTGAACATGCGGGAGCTCAGGTACTGATGGCGCTGGACGATTCAGTAGTGAACTGAAGTAATCCTTCCATATTGGCAGCGTCGCATCACCAACTGCAACTCCATTGGTAGTGTTCAAGACAGGAGAACATCTCTTCATCTTCCCGCTATACTGTCGCAGCAACGTGTAGGCTTTCTTCGGATTATTCTCCTCCCAAGTCTCGTAGTGGTAGAGTATAATATGGCGAATATGAGTGTGATTTTCGAGATGCATTTTTTTAAGCTAAAATCTAGGAAAAGCTAGGATTATTTTTATATAAATATTGAGGACGAAACGCCAAATTTTACCAAAGAAAAATGCGTTAATAAAAACGTTCCATAATTATGCATCAACTCAATATATGGTCTTTCAGAAAGATAGAGCGCGTAGCAAATAACGAAGCACTAATAAAACAACTAACCGCCTCCTTCAGAGCCGCAGGATCCTTCGGTGCAACAACAGGCTGACCTCTTTCACCTGGTCCAACTCTGGCTTGGTCGGCATTATACTCCTGCACATTCTCCCAGTTCTGCAAGAAAGAAAGGGAATTAAGAAGCTTACTAACCCAACAGGTTGAATAATTACACTTTAAACCACCTCTCTACATGGCTGAAATGGGGAGAATCCGGTCACCTAACCACACAAAAGCTTATTCTATGCAGCGAAATTGTTCCTGAGGGTCTAAAATAGGTCAATCTGAGAGTGAAACGAACCTTTTTCTCTGTCTGCCGATACTTCGAAAATGGATCTTCACTGGGAGATTTCGCCGGAACATCATCAGGATACTTCGCTGGAACTGCCGGCACGTCGTAGTCTAATCCTATAGCAGCATATCAACTGGCGGACCATGACTTATCAAGAAAAAAATACATGATTGGAGACTCACGTTCTCCCGGAACATGAACTGCTCCTTCGCCAGCCTTCCGGATATTTGGGGTAGAAAATGCATTAAATATAATATACAAAGCGCCAACAACAAATAGATATTTGAGCACAGTTACATATCGCCGACTGACGTACCGGCTTACACCCATACCTGCAAAAAGCTTTATTCAAAGGGGATAGCTCAATAAAGGTACACAGTAGTGACGGGGATGGGTAGAAGCGCAGAACCTTCCTTTAGATCTCCACCAACAAAGTAATGAGTACAAAAACCTCATTTTTTTGAACCCTTAGATGTATGGTATACTTTTGCGACATACAGTTCGACAGCGACAGATTCAAAGGGCGGGAGCTCCACGACAGGCAGTCTCTGTCGCTCCAGAGAGCGACAGAGACCGCCTGTCGCGGAGCTCCCGCCATTTGAATCTGTCGCCGCCGAAAAGCGCTGCACAGCGACAGCGACAGTTATCGGTACATTTGCGGTATGTCAGCCCTCCGCGACACGTCGCTGCGACAGACGCGCAATAATTGTTCCTACGACGACGGATGCCGTTGCTCCGATGCGGGTCCCGCCGCGATTTAAGGTAGATTGCTTGCCTGTCACTCATGACAGCGACAAAGTATACCACACCTCCTACTTCTTGATGTTCAATTGCACCCAAACTCATTCATTGATCAGCTACTAAATTTGGGCCGATATCACTATACAAAGGGAAAGGCGCTTTTCGGACACCAGTGGCCGGAAAAGCCAACTGATTTCTTCCTAAGGCATTTTGAACACCTGCACTTTCTGGTACTCTTTCGTATTACACGATGCGTTGAATGGCCAAGTGTACGTCAAAAACTCGGAGCAGACCAACCAAAAGATCATCGGAGGAGTTGATACCATTCTCTAGCGGGCCGTCTAATCCGAGAGACTACCCACTTTTTTCCTGAACACAAGCACCTTTTGGTTTCACATTCGGCAGAACTTTTGCCCAGAATACCTTGAGATGATGTCCGCGAAACAGCTATTCGTGCTCCGCGCGACCGCGTTTGTCGCAGGACAAATGCAAGCTGTTTCCGGAGAAACGAAGGTTGTCCCGAATAAAGCCAAATCTTCGAGAACCTGTCAACGAGCGGATTTACCTTCAAGGGATGAAAGGCGCGAATTTCAGGGGAACGAATTCATTTCTCAAACGATAGCGATCTGGCGGAACACAACTACGCTCTTCAGATAGTTGACGCGGGACCGTTCGTCGGATCGGCGTTTTCTGCCTAATCCCCAATCACAGATTTTTTTTTGCCGTCAGACGTCGCGCTCGGCGCGCACCGGGCTTGTCACAAAACAATTGATGAAACCGATCAATCCACCATAAAAGGAGAACTTTCGCGATGCCATTCAATGCCGCGTCCGGCGTCGCAATGCGGCAAGCAACGGCACCGCAAACCTATCTTATATAGCGCCCCGCAGACATAATAGACACATAGAGACGCAGGCTACAAGTTAGGGCGGGCCGTTACGCCAATTTTCAGCGGAGCTACGACCCTCCTCCACGTGACCAAAATCTTGGAAAAATTTAGGAATTTTTTTACGATCCCCCGAGGTGAAGAAGTGTTTAAGCTTTTTAAGAAAAATAACTTTTCTCATTTTAGCCTACCCTGTGGTTTAGAGTCAATTCGGCTCTCACTGACATCCACGTCCAGTGTGGATTTCGATCGACACCTGACTGACGATAAACCCACCCAGGTTGTGGATGTAAGTAAGAGCCGTCAGGAAATTTTACTACCCCCCCTTTAAAATTATTTTCAAAAGTTTCACGACCCCCCGCCCGTTACACCCGGCCGCAACACTGTCTGAAACGCTTCGGGATCATTGTGTGCAGCGACTTCTGTCCTCTGTTTCAAAGCGAAAGTGTGGGAAAAAAATGAGACGCAGCATACGCCCGCACACTCACGCAATCAGCGCGAGTAGATTTCAATCCGAAATAGAGTGTAGAGTGTGTAGTATACTTGTTCCAAATGAAATTTATTTCGAATATCCGACTTTTCGACTATAGTCGGATATCGCACTTTTTCGAATATTCGACTTTTCGACTGAAGTCGGATATCGCGCTTTTTCGGATATTCGACTTTTCGACTATAGCCGGATTTTGAACTATTCGAATATTCGACTTTTCGACTATAATCGGATATCGCACTTTTTCGAATATTCGACTTTTCGACTATAGTCGGATATCGCACTTTTTCGAATATTCGACTTTTCGACTATAGTCGGATATCGCACTTTTTCGAATATTCGACTTTTCGACTATAGTCGGATATCGCACTTTTTCGAATATTCGACTTATCGAATAAAAAGTCGACTTTTTTATCCGACTATGAAAAACATTGAGGTTCGAGTAACTGTTTTTTTTGCATGAAAACACATGGATTTCTCACTACTCCACTCGCGGGCATTCTGACAGCTTGAAACATCATTTTTCAAACCAAAATCAGACCGATATGACTGGCTGGTGGATGCTTAGGCGTGGCTTGTATGTGTTTGCCAGAGGTTTCGTGGTAAGAGCTTATATCTGGTGGAGTTTCCGTAGCAATATGCTGCTAGCGTGGTATATTCTCCAATTTAGATGGGAAAAAGGCAGTTCGCAATGAATATGTTCGCCGATCAGTCAGAGCGGTCGGATTTGCTTGGGAAGGAGATTAAATTGATTATATAATATTTTTATTCCTATATTTAACCTTGTTTTTGAAGTTGATTATTACGGTAGAGAGCCTATTACATTTTGATTTGCTATGAAATATCAGCTATTCTGAGTTCTACCATCGTATAGGAAAGTGCCTCTACAGTTTGGGAACAGTGTAAAGACATACTGTGCTTCTCTGGGCCAAAGTCCGGTCCGCAATCGCGTCTGGACACGCTTTGCGGTGCACGCTCCCGAGTCGGAAGAGCTTCCAGCGCCGCAGCCGTCGATCTGTTGACTCTAGGTGGGTTTTGAAAACTGGAAACCAAAACAAATAGAAGAAAATTGTATATAAAAGGCCTATCGAGTTGGTTTTGGCGCTGGAAACTCGACCGACCCGAGCGCGTGCGGCCGCAAAGCGTGTCGAGACGTAATCGCGGACCGGAATTTGAGCCAGAGAAGCACAGCAGAAGTTTCAGAAAAGTTGCTAGAAGTAATTCTTGCTGGGAGAACCTGCTCTCTGCCGACAGGTCGCGAGATGCACCAAGCAAGAACAGGAGATTGCCACGGTTTTGGAGGCATCTGGTCTAATTTTATCGCGAGAATTTATCCTCTCGTTCCGAGCCAGATTTACTCGGTTCCTTCGCGCCCTTGTGCGAAGCAAGGGTAGAGACAGCGAGAAATCGTGGGGAGAAGGAGACGCAGCGCACGCACGCAGACGCACGCGACGAACGGAAATAAATCACACTCGGAAACAGAGGAAACGTAAACTACGGACATACTAGCCCCAGTTGATGGAATTTTAGCTACGTCACCTTCACGAACTACGGAAATTCTTGCCGAGAACGCTGAAAAAAGGTGGAAGATTCTCGCCTTGATCGATCCACCCTGTCCTGATCAGAACTATAGGGCAATCTCAGCTGCGACCGACCGCACTGCCGTTTCTTCCCACGGCCTGCAGCATCCACGCGGTCAAAAATATCCTTGACACGGTCTTCCAAAGAGTGGTTCGGGTTCACCCTTCACGATCAGCCACAGAGTATCGAGTAATCGATTCGTGAGATGACTGGAGCAGCACGACGAACGGCATCCATGCGTTCAGCGTAGCCAACGCGGGATGAGATCGCTGTTCGACACAAGCTGTCGCTAAACCCGTAAATCCTCGCAACAATTAAGGCGAGAATTTACGGGCTTAAAGACATCGAAATGGAGAGTATCGCCTTCGTTTTTGCGTCGAATATGCTTAGAGCTTGCACCTTTGATGCGAGACGAAGCGGATTTAAGCGAGCGTCGCCAGAACCCGAAAATCCTGCACTAAGGAATGAGAGAGCATAACAGGCCGCCCCCTTGGAAGCATCTTGCTACCCATGGGCAGAGTTGTGAGCTGTTGGATACGAAAGGGAAAACTTGACAGATACACAGAACGGTGCCCACAACGATCCATCGGGCTTTGATTATCCCATTGTGGAAAATATGGAGAAAACCTAAACAGGCAGCAGCGACCGTTTATCCATACGTATTCCATCACACTGTTTTTGCCAGTGGAGGTGTTCTCTCACGAGTTTTATCATGTATCAATGTACCAACTTTCATGCGTATTCGGCTTGTTAAACGATGTGGATAAACGGTCGCTGCTAGTTTCCTGTTTAGGAGGCCCCTGAAAATATGGTGCCTCCATACTTTGTAGGACACGCACCGTAGTCGTCCAACAAATAGCAGAAGTCAGTCTTCAACATGATAAGGTTTCTTAAAAAATCGCTCCCATCTGACTTACACCCACAAAGTTTCTTCCAAAAGCAAATAAAATTAAATATTATGTTCAAATGAATAACTAAAAATTAAATACAGAACTTCCGGAAGAACCGTAATTATTTTCGAGGAGAGTGTGGAATGACGAGCAGCTTTTTCTGCTTTACAGGTTTTAATAATAACCGACTTCTTACGTGACTATAACGTCAGATTTTTGAAGATCAATATTCGAATATACGACTTTACGGCTATAGTCGGATATCGCACTTTTTCGAATATTCGACTTTTCGACTGTAGTCGGATATCGGACTTTTTCGAATATTTCGACTTTTTCGACTATAGTCGGATGTCGAACTTTTTCGAATATTCGACTTTTCGACTATAGTCGGATATCGCAACTTTTTCTTCGAATGAATTCGACTTTTCGACTATAGTCGGATATCGCACTTTTTCGAATATCCGACTCTTCGAATAAAAAGTCGACTTTTTTATCCGACTGAAACAGTCGGATACTCATCCGATTATTCGATTCGGAACAAGTATAGTGTACAGTGGGGGGCCAGCACTACTGGTATGGCTGCAGGCCACTCAGGAGCCAAGGTGACGTCGTGTGCTGCGGCCTGCAAGAAATGTGACGATGGGTTAGCGCACGTGACAGCCGCGCTTGTTGGTAAGCGGTCCGAGGTCATACCAATAACGGTGCCGTCCACTGTGCCCGAGAGCGAAAGACGAACTTGCAACAACGGACCGGAATGAGGAAATGGATGAAAAAAAAAACGGAAATTTGTAAGTCGTAAGTTGAGGCGCATTTGCGTTTAAAACAGCAACAACTATCGGTTGCCAATGAGTGATGGCTATTTCGCTTCGACACGGCCTGTACAGTCGGCACAGATCGTTCTGATACTTTGCGTTCGTTACTGAAGGCTGGCACAAACTCGGTGCCATATGTTATAACATTGTTACATGCACCAGGCTTACGCCAACGTTAAATAAGGAAAGCAAAGTACCAGTGCGCTCCTCGCCGACCAGGGATGAATAGAACTTTTTTTCTGAATTTCGGAAATCGGAACGACCTTCTCAATCTCGGAAATGGGAATTCGAAACGCCACGTCGGAAGTCTAAATTCGGAAATTCGTTCCGCGAAATTCTTAACCCTCATCTGTGAAGTAAGCCTGCCAAAAAATCCAGGCTTATCCTTCTTTATTTAATAATTTTCAAATAAATACAATAAACCATGGCTTCGATAATGTGAAGACGGACCTCGAATTCGAATTTAGGAACCGAAATAACCCTCCATGGATTTCACAGTAAGTGTGAAAATTCTAATCTCGTGATCACTTCCGATTTCTGCATTTTCATATTTTTCGGGAATCGGGATGCCCGAAACCATCGGGATTCGGAAATCCGCCCATCCCTGCTGCCGACTGTACCTCACTAAAAGGAGAGACCTCTCTAGCATAGTTCGAAGTAAGCAAAACGGGGTACTTTGCGGGAATGCCGAAGCTACTAGTGAAATGTGAGTTACTCGAGTCTAAACCGAGATCGAGAATTGTTGTAAGGTAAGAACAGAAGGTGACCGGCTACACAATCCGATGCGAGCTTGTAACTTGAAGTTTATAGTAGGTTGATGCAGAAGTTTCCGGACTTTTCACGACTTTGAATAAGAAAGATTTATTTTAAAAAAATAAACAAGGCTCACCCCACAAAATAATTTCCATCACATTCAAGGATCCTTCACCACCGACTGGGCAGATCATGAATTCCCGATACGTAGATCTCTGGCTGTTTCGAGTTGAAGTATCCTTCTAAGGCCATTTTGACTTCGTCATCGTGACCGAACTGTTTTCCATCCAGGAAGTGCTGCATCGAGCGGAACTGATGGTATTCGGAAGGGGCAAGATCTGGGGCTACACGGAGAGTGAGGGAGAACTTCCCAGCTCAGGTCCAGGTCCTTGGGATGAACACCGTTCACCTTCTTCACGACAATGCTTGGCCACAAGTATCTCGGAGAACCTGACAGAAACTGCTGGACCTGAGCTGGGAAGTTCTCCCTCACTCTCCATGTAGCCCAGATCTTGCCTCTTCCGACTACCATCTGTTCCGCTCGATGCAGCACTTCCTCGATGGAAAACAGTTGACTAACGATGACGAAAACCAAATGGCCTTAGAAGAATACTTCGACTCGAAACAGCCGGAGTTCTACGCGTCGGGAATTCAAGATCCGCTCAATCGGTGGCGAAGGATCCTTGAATGGGATGGAAAATATTTTGTTGGGCGAGCCTTGTTTGTTGTTGAAAAAAAAATGTTTTTTATACAAAGTCGTGAGAAGTCCGGAAACTTTTGAATCAACCTAATACTTCATTTGTAGCTTCTCTTCTATTTTTATCAATTTTATTTTTATCATTTTAGAAGAAGAAAGATGCCTTGACAAGGATAGAATGGATTGTGGGAAGACGTGGAAATTAAGGAAATAGCGGCCCGGGAAGTGATTCCCCATAGGATTGATCCTGTGTGAACAGAGCAACTTTGGCGAAAGTCGATCGAAATGTTGAGAATTAATCAGCATAGAGGAAACTATGCTGTGCCACGTTGCGTAGCGAGCATGAATGCCAGCGCCAATGCCGCCATTGGCTAGCCAAGTCAAACAATTGCAATAAATTCGGCTCGCTACCCCATTGAGCGAGTGCAACGTGGCCAGTGAGCAAGTCCACAATTATACCATCCAAATATATGAACTACAGCAATAACTGACTCGCGGACTATCTGATTGAATTACCCTGCTCACATGAGGAAAATATTTATAAACAATATTTTATTACCAACCAACATAGTGTCATGTCAGAAGAGTAATTGTGCAACAAAAATGAACAACAGAACAGCAGTTTAGGCCTTGTATCCACGGGACGCTCGTCGTCCACGTGCACGCTCGAACTTGCGCCCCTTTGATCGTACGTAAGGCTTCGTGTGACTGTGAGGAACTCCTGGAGCCAGACCGAAATGCTTCTGCGCTTCGCGAGCCTTGCGTGGGCCCTGAAAAGGCAAATATACACACATGTTAACAGCAAATTAGCAACAACTGTTCAAATAGATGCGACATTCTGTCAACAAATGAGCCCTACATCCAAAAGAAATGAATCAAAATTTTTGAATAAGCGAAAAAAATTGATTCAAAGCTATCATACACGCTCGTAAACGTGATTGAGATAACTATGAAAATAGAATGGTACGGCTCAGATTACAACGCCTACGCATTCTAAAGCGTCAAAAACGACCCACAATGCCGCTACACGAGTAAAAAGTTGGCCACGTCCAGTATTTCTCCGCCCCGAATTGCCGCTCTCCTCCAAAACACGGGTTCTGGGCCATTCCCGCCGTCGGCGACGTTTCTGAGTGGTACAATAAGTATAGGTAAACCACAGACGTCGCTGACGGCGGAATGGCCCAGTACCCCCGTTTCTGACCAGGACGGCAAATACAGGGAGCGGAGAAATACTGGGCGGGGCTCAGGGTTGAGCAGGCCCTTGCGACCGGTGACCAATGTTTTACGACCCCCTGGTAACCGAAATTTTCACGAACCTCCCCCCTGGGATGCAAAAATTTTCATGACCAAGATTTTTACGAACCCCCCCCCCCGCAGCTAATCTTCATTTGAACTGTTCAGAATTCATACGCGACTTGCTACCCTTGCCTCACCCTACATTTCCGATTTGGGGGTGTGGTTTCGAGATAAACGCCGTTTTTTTTTCGAAAATTTTACGAACCCCCCCCAAATTTCATTTTTTTTTCGAAAAAAATCCGAAATTTTTACGACCCCCGTTGCGACCGGTCGCAAGCCTGCCCAACCCTGGCGGGGCTAACTTCTTACTTGCGTAACGGCATTGTGGGTCATTTTTGACGCTTCAAAATGCATAGGCGTTGTGTGTTGAGCCATACCCACACTTTTTCCGTAGTTATCTCAATCACGTTTACGAGCATGTGTGCTGCCTTCAACCAATCAATATTTGGTTTCAAATTCCTAACTAGGGACATATCGCAGCGCGGACTGGAGCTTCCAAAAATGATCTGTTGAATGTTGTGGGGGGGGGGGGGGAGATGATAAGAAACAATTTGAAATTCGTTAATTTGCCTTGATGCAGCTGGGTAGATCAAAAACGACAAAAAGATTTTTTTTGAATTTCGGAAGTTCGAACACTTTCAGCCCCAACTTCGTCCAGTAAGGTTATTTGGGGCTCTGAACACGAATATAAGGCCAGTTTTTCGAATAGTTACGATCTGCTACTACAAAAAAACGACTTTTTCTTTTAAGCCTTACAGTTATCTTCTGAGAAACTGAATATTCATGTTCAGATCCTAGACAAAGGCTGGGTTGAGAACGTTCAAATTTCTAAAATCCAAAAAATTTCATTTTTGCAGTAGACTACGGAAATTTACCAATTTTAGAATGTTTCTTTTTACCTTCCCACACAACACTCAACAGACCATTTCTCAAAACTCCAGTTTATGCTGGAATCAGTCCCTACTAAAGCCTTGCGGTTCTTCTATTAAGTTGATGCAAAAGTTCTGCACTAAATCCAGGTCAGCGGCTCTTCTCTTGTCCGTCTGTGATCGTTCGAGCAAGTGTGGTGTGCCATACAGAAGCTCAACCCTTCCTCCACCTAGCAGCCTTTTATCGCTACTCCAAAAACTCGCCCTGCTAGAATTTTGCATCAAAATGAAGAGAAAGTTGGAAGTTAAGAAACCTTTGAGTGTCCTTAATTCTTATATCTACTTTTCGGGAATCTCAAATGTATGGAACATTTAAACGAGTACATACTAGTCCACAGCACCAATACTGGTTCGCGAAAGTTCCTAAATGGGGAGAATATAGTGATTCTCGGAAAATTTTGGAAAACTGGATTTTCTACGGTTTCTTCACACAACGACTTTGGGACACCCAAAACTGTGTTTGAGTATTGTGAACAATATGTCACCTAATAATGACTATCTCGTCCACTACTGACCAGTTTTTTTGTTGTTGAAGAAATCGATCTCCACACTTTAGAAAATTTGCAATACTTAGCTATGGAATTGAGTACACAAAGTCCTTGAGTAATGGAACTTTGACCGGGAATATCATTTTCCGAGAACTTCCGGCAAACGAGAAACAGCAAACACCATTTAATGGAAGAAAAGATTCGTTTCCGAACACTAGATGTTACGTATATCTACCACACCTCGCCTCCGTCGGGGGCGCGCGCTCGCGTCGCGGCGTCGCATTGGAGCGCTCTTTCTCACAGCCCACTGCAGTTCCTCGCACGTATTCTACTCTAGCTGGGTGAATTGCGATATTTAGTGTATGTTAGGGTTATATCGGCCTCCAAACGGCGCGTATAGCTGCAGTGTTAGGGTAGAGGGCACTCGACAATGCGATTCTCGCAAAAATTACGAAGAAAAGGGTATAGATTAACTCAGGTGGGTCGGCATACTAATTGCAACACATGTGTTCCTTCACAGATTGGTCAATACAAGATGAATGCATGAGAAGGTTGTGCTCCAATATCTTACACACAGTCCGATGAGCTGATACCGGCATACCGTTAGTTCATGTTCAAAAAGGTCATTTCGAGCACACTATAATGCTTAAAAACTCCAGTTCTGCTCAGGAAAACTCGTATATGTAATGTTTGGGAAGGTATGCTGAGGAGCAATTGCAAATATTTTCCATAGATCGCAATTTTTGTCTTATTTCTCCTAGAACGATGTCCAGATTATCGAACTCAAGCCCACTTTGAATCTATTAAGTGGCGCAGAACATTTCGAAACTCAGTGAAGGCGAGCCAAATCGATTTTGAACAATTTTCCGCGCTGGGGGAAGTATGTTAGCCCTCTTTCGAAACAGCCAGCTGTCACAAGGATTATAATTCTTCTGATATAGCTGACGCTGATCACTCTGTGTGCCCTGTTTGCAGCAAGGTGCTCCATAAACAGAGTTTCTACCGGCACTTGAAGAATGTTCATCAGTACCTGAGGACCAATGCAGTGAACTGAAGGAGGAACGGCATTTGGTGAATTCGTAAATTACCTGCCCTGTCTGTGGTAAGAAACAAGGAAGTCAGGAGGGATTAGCCATTCATCGTCAAGAGAGGCATACCGAGGATGGAGCATGCGGTCGTCCACAGGATAACACAGTATTCTGTCTCACCTTTGCCAACGAAAATGAATACAAGGTTTCAGAATTTTCTCTTGCTTAGTGGTGTATTAATACATCCGGCACGCACCTCAGGTACCGATTCGCAATACTAAATGCTTAGAATCACCATATCGCCACGTTAAGACCTTCAAGTCATAAAGAGGGGAAAGCCTGCTCCGCGGCGATGGTCTGTACTCGTGAATGTGTTGACCAAAATTCAATGCGTTATTTATGTCCTTTTTGCTTCTCTGTGAATAGAAACTTCCGAAATTAATTTTGATCTAGCTATGCCTATCGGACGAATGTGAAAAATTGCATTTCGCTTATGCATAGGTCTTCCGTGGACAAAGAAATTGGAAAACATCAGAGACTACGGTAACATCTTCGTAAATATGCTGTTTCTCACACGAAAAGTGTCTAACGCTTGCGAATCAGGTGGTAATGAAAGATATAGAACACATTCATCGAGCAAAACAGAAAACACACATCGAAGACTAACAGCGTCAAGGCCCTTCATGAACAACTATAGGAGATGATGCGCAGGGCACCCAGCGCCGGAGCTGGACCGTCCAGTGACATATGACCCACAAATAAAGCGAATTCTGCGATGTTTCACACTTCTAGATTGTATATTATTCTCTCTGGCTTGTAGATTATGCCCTGAAAAATTTGGAAACGATGTTGCCAGACGACAAATGAGAGATGAGTATTGGAGCACCACCTTCTCATGCATTCACCTTGTATTGACCAATCTGTGAAGGAACACATGTGTTGCAATTAGTATACCGAACCAACTTGAATTCATCTATTCCCTTTTCTTAGTAATTTTTGCGAGAATGACGTTGTCGAGTGTCGTCTACCCTGACACTGCAGTTATACGCGCCGTTTGGAGGCCGATGTAACCCTAACATACACTAAATATCGCAATTCACCTAGTTCGAGTATTGTACGAGCGAGGAACTGCAGTGGGCTGTGAGAAAGAGCGCTCCAATGCGACGCCGCGACGCGAGGAGTATTCTCGATATTTTTGGTCACCAAGGGGAAGGATCGTAGGTAGCATTGCTCAGGTTTGAGACGCTTGAGCCGGACTACTACACAAATTTTCTGCGTCTGGAAGTTTTAGTAATCAACTATAAACTGCCCAGGAATCGGGCCTCGGGGGAGGGGGAGGCGCAAAAATTTTGGATTTTGGGAAAAATGATTTTGATGGTGGGAGTCGCTCCGATTGCAGAAAATTACGCAACGCCCCGCTTGACCCTGATGAAGAAATCACATGCGAACAAGGGAAATTCCTTGAACTATGTAGCTGAAGTATCCTGAAATCCAACTATGTCTGTCAAACTTTTGGAACATTCAGCGATAATATTTTTGGCAAAGTGTTGCATACCGTTAAAAACAGGGCTGGGCAGGCCGGTGCGCCAATTGTCGGCGGAGATACGACTCCCATCAGACGAAATTTTTTTACGACCCCCCTGGGCATATAAAGATCAAATGTGTATTCAGCACACCAAAAAACCATTGAATAGGAATTTTGACTGAAATCTGATACTTTTCCCAAAAAACAGTATACCCATCATAATCTACCCCATTTTAGCTTACCAGGTGATTTTGAAGACATCATTTTTTCTCCGAAATTGATTTCTTTTTGAAAAATTACGATAATTGACAAAATATAACTGAGTAAATAATCGTTAACAATACCCATCTCTCAGCTTTCGCGACCAAACTGGTTGTATAAGACAAGAAAGAACATAGTTGCAAAATCAAAAAAAATGTTTGGAAACCAATGATTACGCTCCATCGGGAAAAGTTGTGCGAGCGAAGCTTTCATAGTTCGATTATCCTGTTACGTTTAACAGCCCTGGTGACTAGCCTGCAGAATCGCCAAAACTTTGACGAAATCAGGCTCCTGAAGGGGTCAGAGTAAGCCTGGCCTTCTCCACACCTTGTGCAGTACCCTAGTGGAGTGTTTCAAATTGTTCGATCCCTGGGCAAAAACGCGGCGTAGACTGCACTTTTCAGCCACAGAACCGGTGCTACCTTCAAAGCTTAGAAGGATCCTTTTCCCTTTTTTCCTCTCTTTCCTGGTCGATTCAGATGCTGGCCCACGAGTCATGTAGGCGAGAGAAATTACTTTCTCTCACCTTGCACGACTTGTGTGCCAGCATCTGAGTGGAACTTGAATAATCAATTCCACTTTAAAGGCTTGCACCTGCTTGCGTGCTTCACTTATCGTTTAACAAAATTTTATTTTGTTTGTCTATCTTTCCCATGGCACCCGCCATGTAAAAAATAATAATATCAGTACTTTCCATGTCAATCAGTAAACTATATCCGAAAAGAAATCCTTGAAATGAAACAAGCGACACTCACTTGGATCAGAAGAGTGTTTTCTCCCTTTGGAGCACGAAGAGCCAGCTGGTCGAGAGTGATGACTTCTCCGCCAGCCTTTAGGATACGGGCACGAGCTGGTTCAGTGACCTTCAGAGCAGCAAGCTGAAAAAGGTAAAAGTAATCTGGGTTCACCTGCTCCCTTGGTGACCAAAACTTTCGAGAAAATGTCGAAAACTTTTACGCCCCACCATAAGCCGGGAACTTTCCAAAAAAAGTAACTTCCCCAACAAAATTTCTTCTTTTTTTTTCAAAATTTCCACGTCCCCCCTTGTCCAGCAAGAAAAGGCGACTCCTGCTAACCTAGCCAAGAAAGCAAAATTTTCTAGGAAAGCGATCGATTCCACTGAGAGACACTCAATCGGTTAGGAATTTACTCAGCCCACACCGATCTCGGGCGGAAGCTGAGAAGGAGACAGCAAGGGAGTCTGGGGAAACTGGAGAGCGCAGGGTAAGCGTACACATGCCCACGATGGACTCGAGCACATTTCGTTCCAAATGAAGAGCTACCTCATTCCTTTTATGTAAATGAGCACTTTTTTATCGTTCCGACTCGGGAATAAACATAATTTTGTAATTTGTTGTAATTGTTTATTACAGGGTAACACTGCGTATTGACATAGGAACAAGATAAACGAACGCGTAGTAATAAAATGTAACAACGATATACGAGACCGGGAACACGTAGTATGTAGAGTATTTGTCGGAAAAAGTTCCATGACTAACACAATATCACTATGGAGTATCTATCGAAGAAAATAATATTATGACTAACACAAGATCGCAAGCTCAATCATCCTCCGTCCTCAAGTACTGCTCCACTATACGCTTGAAGGAGCCCAGGTCTGTTGGCAGATTGCTCTTTTTGAGCAGTTTTTCCAATTCACTGCTAGCTCAGTTAGTAAAGAAATGGTGCCTGACGCCGAGAAATGGAGCCGGATTTCGGACTAGTTTGAAACGGCTACCTCTAGTGGTGGATGCCCTCATTTTGAGAAAAGCGTTTGGCCGAAGGCCGGTATGCCCATACAATATTTTATACATCATCAAAAGATCAAACCTTCTCCTTCTGCACGCCAGCGTTTCCAATTTGAATTTTGCGTTCCTAGCATTACTACTGGGTATGTTTTCATAATTAAAACCCAAAAATCTTATCATTAACTTACGTGTGAAACTATTTTGTACTTTCTGCAACGCTTTAATAATAGAGACCTTATGAGGGTTTGATATCACAGTTCCATACTCAAGAAGGAGCCTAATATAGATTTTGTAGGCGTTCAAGAGCACCTCTTCGTTCCTAGTAGAGAGTGCCCTGAACAGGCAATACAAAACCTTATTTGCCTTAGACACTGCCTTCGTACAATGAGCGTCAAAAGTGGGATCTTTTTGAACCAGGAAGCCGAGATCCAATATTTCGTCAACAATCTGAAGCTGCTGATCTTCAGCAGTATATATGGCTTCTGAACTACTGTTGCCAATATGCAAAACATTCAAAGCCTTTTGCAAGCACTTCTTGTCAGCTATTGATTGAATTGGGGAAAATATTTTGAAATCATCAGCAAAAGCGGAGCATTTCACCTTACCAAAAGATACGATACGTGGAAGTTCATAAGTGAAGATATTGAACAAAGTTGGGGATAGAACTCCTCCCTGCGGTACACCACTGCAAACAGGCCTTGAATCAGAAAAGGTGGAGTTAACGCGGACAACAAAAGATCTATTGCTCAAGAACGCTCTGATCCATGCTACTATCGGTGGGAATCGTTGACGAAGAACTAGCCCTCGCGTATTTCCCCACTCACCATAAACGATTTATCGATCCAGGCCTGAAAGACCAAGGCGTGATCATTTCTCATTTAATACGAAGAAATGGAGAGATCTTCAAAATTTTCGACAATGACATGATGGTTTAAAGTCGAAAAATCCATGAAAAGCTATACTTGCAGCGCATATGCTTTTATAACACCTTTTTGGAGTCAAATAATACTGAAAATAAATTACACTACGACGTATGTGAAGTTCATGTGTATAGAATATATAACAAGTACGGACAATGAAAGGAAAACACTGGCCAGCCAAAAACTGAGCTTAAATACTCGGAAGGTAGTAGTTGAAAAAATCCCATCTAATGAAACGCATAGAAAACACACTCAATATGCTGAGAACATGGGAATACTCGATGCGATGCGATTACATCAGTCACCGTTTCAATACCCCTCAAACAAGAAACCACAGGGTAATGGAGTCCGAAAGCATCAAAAACTGTGCTTCGCTTAACGAGAACATTTCAGTGATCGATGCTAGGGCAAATCCGAGTTTCAATCGTATTTATTCCCTAATATTTTTTTAAATCAAAGTTTCGACGATAGCAAAGCTCAAATTCCCGCTTTAGAGGTGGAGCGCTTACAGGCTATAAAACGGCGAAATTCACATGGTTCCTACGAGTGCTGGTGCGAAGGTCGAGTCAGTGAGAGAGCGGAGGGCAGACGGAGGCTGCAGCATCAAGCGCACCGCTCGCGCCTCTAATGATGAGAATTATGACGTTTTATAGAGGTCACAGGACACAGATGTGGTGTTAAACTAACTAAATGTTGATCATTCTACAGTGGCAGAACAAACCGCTGAAGCTTCGTCAACGATGTCTAGCGGGGGTGCTGGAAAAGGATAAGCGGCTCGTATTCCTCTTGAAGAACCTGGTACGCACACCATAACTGAATGTTTCAGATAAGGCTTAACCTTTCTCATGACACTTTTTCAAAGACGTATCCACTAACTTTTTTGTTCTCAACAATTACGGTATCTTGCAGTAGGTTTGATGCCATTTGGCCCTAGTAATCTACCATTCCTTCGAAAACCGGAAATTCGTTCCATAATCCGAACTCCAAGAAAACGCCTTTGACAATGGTTTCACTAGATCAAACAATAGCTTACCTTGTATACCTACCATAATTTTCTGAAAAATCGCGAATGGATCTCAAATAATCTACACGAACGAAGTTTGGGTGCTACCGCAGCGGGGGAGGGGGACGCTTGACCATAACACTTCAGCACGCCCATTTTCGGTACCGCCGCGCAATTTGAGAACCAACCCAGGGATTACCTTCTCCTTCCAAATTAAGAAGTTTCGACGCGAAAAAGGAACAGGCTTGGCCAAGTGGCACCCCTCGCTGCGATAGCACCGGAGTTTGAGCAAATTCAATCTTCAAATGCTTAAAAAAAGGGATGGAACTCGGTAGGCGGGCTCGAAGCACCCTTGCCTCGTTACGCTGCAATCATTGCCCTATGCTGATGTCATACTTGCATAAGATCGATTGCAGTAAGCCTGAGGAGTGCCCGGACTGTGGTAGCCGTGGCCATACGACTGAGCACCTATCGATTGCCCAAAGAGGCCCACCACACTGACAACAAGGGATTTGTGGACGAATCCAGCTTCGGTCGCCCGTTTCCTATACTTTTGACAGAAACCTTCCTGCGGCTGCAAAGAAGAGAAGAAGGAATGGTGCCGTATCCAGTTCTTGATTTTATTGGCGGGTGCGGGAAGTATGGTACGCCGCGCGCGGAGAGGACACGCGACGCGTGCTGCGTCACGGCAAACCACGTGGAGTAAATGAGCAAGATTTGGGGCGATTTCATCGCAGTAATCCGAAAATCGCCAAAATTCGCTTGGTAAGGCGCTATTCATACTACTCAACGCCAGCGCGGCACGCGCATGCCGCGCTTGCGGAGACTTTGAATACTCCAGCGGCAACGCCTAGGCGGAGCGGAAAAAGCGGGACTAACTTTTCCAAACAACCAAATTCTGTAAATGTGTTCACCACCACGATAGCAGAGGATAGCAATGGACTAAATTATCAAGAAACGGAATAAAATTTGTGATGATTTAGTAGCCTGCCGAACGTTTCCCGAAGCTGCTTGGTCTAGTATTGGATCCTTCGCTGAAGTTCCATAAAACACCGAGCAGAAACAGGCTACATTGAGAGCTAAGCTCAACGTCTTACGAGCTCTGGGCGGTACGTCGTGGGAAAGCAGTAAGGAGACGATCCTGACCACAAAGCAATCTTGCAGCCGGCGTTGGAGTATGCAGCACCGGTATGGCAACACATAGTATCGGATTCATCGTGGACAAAGATGCAGCGAGTTCAATATGCTGCACTTCGAATTGCCACTGGGTGTGCAAAGAGCACTTCAGTGGAGCATATTCATGCTGAAGCCCGTATTCTGCCTGTTAAGGAGCACTGTCAACTCCAAGCGCAGCAACTGGTTATTAATATCGTCAAACAGCCTGATCACCCATTAAGAAGGATTATGAATCCTGATTTAAGGAGAACATATCAGAAGTGATTCCTTTGCAAGGTCATGCTCCTGAGAAAATCAATCCAGAACTAACGATGGAAATTCTTTCTAGCCTGCTTTGTTATTAGCAGAAAGTCTGATTATTCTTCCCATCTATCACAGTCCGTCTTGAGTTCGACACATTCAACCTCAGAAAACTCAGATATGAGATCTGGATTTCTTAGGGAATAAAATCACTAGCTAGTAGCAACATCAAAACTTTGGATAGACAAGCGGAACTTGGGTGATTTCGATTGATGCGGTTTTTTTGAGAAACATTTCTGCAGAGCAAAACCTCATGAACTACACCTCTACCCTTCAATTAGCTCCAGTTATTACTCGTAATTCTCTGAGCTTTTGAGAGGGACTCGCCTCAATTTGCCTTAGAAAGAGCATGAAAAACTGATTCATTAGACAAACATTCAATATTCCTTATTCGCTCAATGCTTTTCACATGATCTCCTACTACTTGACAGTGGGGAACCGTCTCGAAAGATAAACCGAGCAATACTATGAGGTTAGAATAATAGACTAGTTTTAACAGCTGTATACCTGGTCTCGTGGGGTTCTGTTTACAAGGAGGCTTTCGTCATCTTCCGGGTGGCGATTTGGAAAACCAAATGTTATTGTCGTTGCTGTAGGTCTGTGACAGAAAAATAAATTACTCTGCGCTTGTAAAACTTGGCTAAATCTAACTGCGCGGATTTCAAAAATGGCATTAACATTGTGTCACAAAAAAGTAAAGCATCAGGGATTTTTCGGAGCGTTCTAGAAAAAATCCGGAATTGGCGCAAAACATTCAAATTGGTGTTATTTAGGGTGCTGAATCCCAAATCTTGGGGTCCATTCCTCGTACCAGACTTGGAGTGTGAGATAGGTTCTGAAATAAACCTTATGTACAAGTTTCGTGATGGCTGATTTTGATCGTAGCATTCTCGAAATCGTCAAAAGTCGCTGTTGAGCAGCAAAATTTCACCCACTTCAAAGCTGCGGACCGAAAGTCAGATGAAAATTTTCAATATTGGGACAAGTGGGCCTCAGATTCGGATCAGTAATTTAGCACCCAAACAAGCCCCAGAAACGAGTTTCAGGCTCAACTGAGAACTTTTTGGGAACTGCCCTGGAAAATTGTTATTCGTGTACGCCTTTTCTGTTGGCTATAAGCTAGGGAAAATGTCTCACTTTTGCAAATCTCCTCAGAATATCTTGAGGCACTTAGCAGATTCTGGAGTATGGAATATTGTAGAGCACCGTCCTCCCCTTGAACACATCCAGGCCGCATCTCGAAACTCCATCTAGTGGGGTGCAACCATCCCTCGTTATTGATGTTGCTTCTGTAATGGGAAGAGCTTAGACCAGTTTCGCCCCTTAACCCAGAGAAGTGTGAAATTTAGTGTTTATACCACGTATTAATCTCTCGCTATGTCCGAGTTTTTTTGGCACGTATCTGTATCAGTAAGCAACGATCCGACCGTTGTTGAGTAGTGAATACCCGGTATGGCAACACATGTAATCGGATTCATTTCTTGAAAGATGAGCGAGTTTTCAAAAAAAAAATATGCATATAGCCCTCTCAGCCAGTAGATGTAATCAAAAAGGCCGAGTTGTCATGTAACATTTGGTGAGAATTAGGCACTGTCAACTCCAAAGCGCAGCAACAAGATTTATTGGCCTTGTACCCATAAAATGATTATGAATCCTGTGATTGTTTGGTTTTAAAAAAGATTATATCACCATATTATACGTCTTCGTCTTTTACGGCTTCTATTAAAATTGAGAGCATCGGGTCAGGGGTTTTGATTAGGGTTTTGGCTGTCAACCCCTTTTCTTTGTTCTACCACTGGTTCTATATCTATCTAAAAAGAAGAGATGGAACTCGGTAGGCGGGTAGGATGTTCCCTCGCCTCGTTAGATAAAACTGTATTCAGTATAGTTAGTAATAAATATTTATGCACGAGCTATACTTTTCCGTCTATCAATTGTGTTAAAAATAGCAAACGGTAGGATCGACGAATTGCATCATCCAAAACGCTCCAATGAGAAAACGTGCGCGGATTGGTAAACGCGCCAAGTGCCTGAGCAGCAAATTGCGAAAATTAGCATCTGAAATTGCCCGCGCCTCACTGATTCCACGGGCGCGGATGGCTCAGATAAACGTGCTCGGCTGCCAGCGTTCTGCGCCAAACCAACGAGCCGCGCGCAACGATCAATGAGGCGCGTAACTGGCTCGCTGTTCTTGGCCCGCGCCTGCAAAGAAGAAGATGATTTAGTAGTGAAAATGGTTAAAGAGCCGTTACGGCCATCGCCGCCATGGCGGAGCGGGCACCACGCGCGGGGGGGCGTCGGTCCATTCATACACAAACGCCACGCCAGCGCGGCAAGCGCGTACCGCGCTGGCGTTGATTAGTATAAATAGCGCCCAAGCAAAATCTCCCCCATTTTGAAGTTTCAGAGCAAATCATTCAAAAACAAGCCCTAGAAAGAAGTTTTGAGACAAAATTGAAACAATTTTTCGTAACAACCTATAATATGCCTTTCGGGTACCCACTGTCTCTTCTCAAACCTATGAAAATGCTCTGTTGTGGGAATTTCCTAGAACACTCTGAGGCATTTAGGAAATTCTGAACACGCATTATTGGTCACATGACTATATCCACAACATCCAAATCATGGTTTTCTGAAACATCGGGTATATGTAAACAAGGCATAGCCAGTCATCGGGGTCAAGCGAGGCGTTGCGTAATTATACAAAGTCGGAGCGACCCCCACTATCCAATTTCGCCTAAAATCCAATATTTTTGAGATCCCCTCAAGGCGCGATTTCTGAGCACCTTATATTTGATTACTAAAACTGTCAGACGACGAAAATTCGTTCAATAGTCGGGCTCAAGCGTCTAAACCTAGGCAATGCTACAGTTCCTCCATTTGGTGACCAGAAGTAACCAGAAATTTTGGGATAACTTCACCAAATTTTCATTTTTGATCCAGAATTCCTGCGACCCACCCCCAAATCGGGTGCAGAACGCCCAAAAGGTGCGATCAGAAGGCAGAACACCGGGAAAATTCTGAAAACATTTGTGTCCTTGCTCCCTCTACGGACCTTGTTTTTGAAAATATTCAAACTCCAGCACATTTTGCAGCGCTGAATGAAAGTAAAGCAAAAAGAAAACGGAGAAAAATGAATTGAAAAAGCCTGAGGCGGACTCACCGTGAACTTCGGCACCTCGTAGAGTCGGGCATCATCGGTGACGGTTCCACAAGAGACGACCAGCTTATCGGCGTTGCCCTTCTTCTTCAAAATCCTGCTAATACGAGCGATCGAGAGAGGGGCGCGGAAACGGCGTGACATGAACAGCCTCTTCATCATGATGTCGTTGAACTTCTCTCCGGTACGTCTCGCGAGGAAGGTGTAGAGCTGAAAATATTGGCTAAACATCCTTAAGACTAAAAAACGAAATAGAAGAAGTCCAAACAGACGATTACCTTAGCGAGAATTCTGAGATATGGATCCTCACTTTTAGGCGCGGTTCTGCGAACCTTGCGATCATGCTTGTGGTTGATATCAATACCCTAAAAAGGAATAGGTAAATTCAATAGAATATACGCACCATTCCACTTCTAGTGCAGTTGATATGCTAAGAACACGAATCTTAGGCGCTTTTCATACTCCTCAAAGACAGCGCGGGCGTGGCGACAGGCCACTCAAGTTCCAAAGCAAAGCTCGCACATGTCGCGCTGGCGATGTGTATGATAGCGCCTTAGGCTCCGTCCATAGCAGAAGTCCAGGCGTCAAGTGACCGTTATGTGACGCTGGGGGTTTGCATCTTCAGCATTTGTTATTGATCTGACTTACCAGCGACCACTGCAGCCGGCCAGTCGTCCGAGGCCTTGACGCTGGTCGTCTGCTATGGACGGAGCCTTACTCTGCTTATCGTAAGCTCACTCTAATCTGAAAGAAACTAGTCAGTCGCAGAATTCACTCAAAACTGGACAAACGAGATCATCTGCATGAAAGATCACAACTTCAATATCCTTTTTCGTAACACCACATTAGGTGACTACTGCGAGAAACTCATTGTGGTTAGGTCCGTGGCTTACTTCCTCAAGAAAAACAAAACATTCAAACTCAAACCGCGGCGGTTTAAATCTCACCAGCGGCTGGCTGATTATTCCCAGCCACGGACCTAGCTATAAACTGCCCAAACCCTATATAATTCAATATAATTTTGATTAATGGGGCACTTGACAGGAATTCCCCATCTACTTGATTTAACTTATTGCACGGAAGAATCGTGTAAAGGGACTTTCAGAGTGGCGGCGCAGAAAAATTCGCTGTCGCGGCGACGTGGGTGAGAATGATGGGGTGCTTTACGCAGCGCAAACCGTGCCGCGCGACGGGAGCGAACGTCGCGCTTTTCAGAGTGGGAGCGACGGCGCGGAAGCTGGGAGCGACACGTTTTGCGAGGCAAATGGTCTCGACCATTTTTGTCGCTGTCGTCATTTGTCGCTGTAGTTTCTTCCTATTAGTTAGTGTTCCTTCGTTACTATCTGCCCATTAACTCTCTGTGGAATCATCTTTTGGCCTATTTCACTAGCTGTTTGCCATCCAGGATAAATTTCGTCATGGCCTTTGATTTGTCATCCACAATTCCTTCGGTCATGGTATTTAATTGGTTTCAGGATTTATCTAATCATGTCAATTGATTTGTCATCCAGGATTTATTTCGTCATGGTATTTAATTGGTCATCCAGGATTGAATCTTTTCAGTTGAAGGTTATGTTTATGCGCTCTGATCGAACTTAAAGGGCAGCAAAGCAATAAGAGACGCTGAGAAAGAAATATGGCGCGGCAGCAATCGATAGGCAACGCCTTTTTTCACTCGCTCTGAGGCGCCATGCCCCCAATTTCGCAGCGACGCCACTCTGAAAGGCCCTTAAAAGACAAACTTAATTTCCAGGGGTATAATCAAAAAAAATAGACAGATTACTATCGAAATTTTACACAAGAAACGACGTAGTAATGAAAATTTGTCAACATTTTTTTAGCAAGAATTATGATGCAAATAAAATAATTTTAAAGTAATTTGAGGGCTACGCCGTTTCAGAATCATTTTGTTTTTTTTTATCCAACCGCCAACTTCAGCAGCAATAAGGGAACGGTGCACAATTATCAATAAAAATAGCGTGAAAAAAGGATCAAATTTGAAAAGACTCACCATTTTAGATCGAACACAAGTTCAGGGGTACCCTGAAAAATAAAAAAAAAATTAGCCACCCGTTTAAAAACACATGAGCACTAAATGATGAAAACTCTGAACTCAAAAATCTGCACACGGCAATATGGTAAATAGAAAATAATGCATTTTCCTCTATTATTTTATTTAAAACGGGACAGAGCGCAAAATTGCTCAGATATACCAAAACAAAGAAAAAACTCGAAAATAGACCTCCTAAGACACGAAAAACTGATCCAAACCAAAACGATCGACTGCGCATATTTTTTTCTGATGATTTCTAAATTCAGAATGAAAGAAAATACGTTAAAATACAACAAAAATAAAGAAAAATAGGGGGTAAAATGAAAATGCGTTAAACTCCAATAATTTGTTGGTTACGGTAGTTGCCGCTGCGGGACCAATGAGCCATCATAAGAGAAGTCCTTTAAGAGAAGCAGTTTCTCAATGGAGCGCGATTTCTCACGTCATGAGGGTGATTCGAAAGTTGCCCCAAATTTGCCTAGGCCAGCGATTTTTCCATTGTACGAGTATGACCTTTTGATCAAGTGTAGTATACCACCCAGAAGCTCAACCATCTACCAATTCAAGTCTTTAGCTACCCGAAAAACTCAGCTTTCAGGAGGATTTAGGTTCCGGAAATGTTGAAATCAATCTAGTTCACTTATTTCTACCTATCAGGGCTGCCTGAGTGTATGGGAGATTTTTGAACCGAAAAATACCAGATTTTAATTACACAATGGGCTCGCTATGGGTTCTTAGCGGGGCGAATTTCACATTTTTAGACAATTTTTGAAAGCTGACGTTCTTTGTCATTTTTCGAAAACAGCCCAAAAAATGGGAGATTCGCTCCACTGAGGGGCTATGCTCATTATACAAAGAGTTTAGAGCATCTTACCTAATATTTAGTTACATAAGTATTATGGATAGTGTTTTTGAATTTTTTTTTAAAATGCAGTTGCAAGATCGCACAAGGACAGGACCGGACACGCGGACCTACCTCTGGTGAAACTTTCGGACCAACTTAAAACTTAGTTAGACTAGCCGACCACTGTTACAGGCCGTAGGAAGGCGTTTTTTAGCGCTTGTGGGTGCGGAGGTTAGGCGCTATTCATACTACTCAACGCCAGCGCGGTACGCGCGTGCCGCGCTGGCGTGGCGTTTGTGTATGAATGGCCCGACGCCTCGCCCGCGCGGCACGCGCGTGACGCCCGCTCCGCTATGGCGGCGATGACCGTAACGGCTTTTTAACCATTTTCACTACTTAATTATCATCAATTTTATTCGTTTTCTTAAGAATTAGTTCCATGAATGAACACATTTACAGAATTTGGTTGTTTGGTGAACTTAGGCCCGCTTTTTTCCGCTCCGCCTAGTTGTCGCCGCTGGAGTATTCATAGTCTCCGCAAGCGCGGCACGCGCGTCACGCGCTTGGAAAGTATTCATACTCTAACGCCACGCCAGCGCGGGACGCGCGTGACGCGGAGTTCGGGTACGAATGGTCTGACGCCTCGCCCGCGCGTGATGATCGCTCCGCCATGGCGGCGACGGCCGTAACGACTTTTTCATGATTTTCTTTATTGATCAATCGTCAATTTCAATCCGTTCCATGATAATTAATTCCTATACTATCTTCTGCTACCACGATAGTGAACGCGTGTAACGATTTGAATTGCTCAACAAAGTTGAGGCCCAAAATAATCCGCTCCGCCACAACGTCACCGCTGAAGTATCTATTGTCTCTGCAAGCGCTTGGTGCGCTTAGATTTAATTTATATCTCAACGCCCTGACCGCGGGTGGCGCGCGTGCCGCACTGGCGTAGAGGAGTATGAAGAGCGCCTGAAGGACAGCGAGAGAACAGACGGAAGGAGCAGCATTGCGCGCACACGCGGCGCATATACTCGTGTTTTCTTTGATTTTTCAAATGATAGATGAGCGAAAGAAAATTTCAGATTTAGGAATCGGAAATCGGAACAACATAAAAAATTTCGGAGCTCGGAAATCGGAAGAAGATTCAAATTTGCAGAGACCAATACAAGTTGAATTTTCATCCAATCTGATAAGCATTTGACGGCGTCTTTGCAATTCGACGCGTCACGCTATTCACTGCAAGCAAAGTGGTACCGAGTGGCATTAGAGCAGCAAAAAGCGAGACAACTCCTCCTTCAATGTGTAGGGAGCCTCTATCTCAAAACAGTGGGGTAGGGAAAAGAAGGGGAGCTTATGCGAGCATACTCATATACTGGGAGTGTCCGCTTCGGCCACGATAGGCTCACTAATCGAATACCGAGTCTAGCTGGAAGGACCTTTCCCAGCAGCACGTGCTGCTCCGAGGAGCACGTGGCCTGTTTGATAGAACTACGTGGCGCAACGAGGCAAAACTTTTGTCGCATCCCCGTCTCCCACGCAGCAGCACGTCGCCCTATAATAGAAGCACGTGGCGCGGGGGGCAGCGTCCTACCCCTCCGATAGAAGCGGGTCTCTCCCAACAAAGATACGGGCCATGTCCCGGCCCGCAGCAAGGGGTCACCCCCACAGCGGGGTCTTCCACACGCTCCTCGGCGAGGGAGCTTCCCTCGCCGAAGAGCGTGTGGGAGACCCCCTCAGCGGTCCCGACTGCGCGCTTTATGGCATGAGGCCCCTTATATACGTGCTGTGCTGCTGATAGGCGCCTCATCAAATGTGGAGCGACCGCTCAACGTGTTCAATCGAGAGCATTGTGGCTCAATCGTCTTCAAAACTGCATCGCAGTCGAATCGAAAGCGTGTCGAAACCGAGTGGAACGCCTATGTGTAGCGACACGCACTCCTTACTTCGATAACGATTAGGCCAGTGGCTCACGGAAAGCACGCGGCCGTGTCGTCGTCCACACCGCTTTGTAGTCGAATTGAAAGCGTATCGTGGCCGAATCGGACTCCCCAGCTGTCTGAGTACGTGAAAGACAAGCGCATATCAATAGTCAACCCAGTATTACCGAACAGGCCTGAAATACCCTCTCCTGCATTCAATAGTATTTCAAAATTTCAAGGTCTGCAAAAATATCTGCCATGTTCTGGACTTTCATGCGGTGCTCTCGGATTCCCACCCACTTTCAAGAAGGTTTTAGGCGGCGTTCAGAGTTCATTCGCGGAGCGAAGCGATGTTATAATCAGCCTACATATCGATCAGACGACGTCTCATCGCGTCGTGGCTGGGTACTCACTATACTTTGGTCCGAATCGAATAATATTCGAATAAATATTCGAATTTTCGAACATTCGAATATTCGGAAAATCAGAAAATTCGTTTTTTCGAATATTCGGTTTATTTGGAAATGCAAAATATTCGATTTTTCGATTATTCGGTCTATTCGGAAAAGCAGAATATTTGATTTTTCGAATATTCGGTTTATTCGGAAATGCAAAATATTCGTTTTTTCGAATATTCGATTTATTCGGGAAAGCAGAATATTTGGTTTTTTCGAAGATATTCGGTTTTATTCGGAAATGCAAAATATTCGTTTTTTCTGAATATTCGATTTATTCCCGGAAAAAAGAATATTCGTTTTTCTGAATGTTATTCAGTTTATCTCGGAAATGCAAAAGATCATTCGTTTTTTCGAATATTCGATTTATTCGGAAAAAAGAATATTCGTTTTTCGAATAATCGGTTTATTCGGAAGAAGCAAAATATTCGATATTTCGAATATTCGAGTTTTATTCAAAAATCCAATTATTCGTTTTTTCAAATATTCGGTTTTATTCCGGAAACTCAAAATATTCGTTTTTTCGAATATTCGGTTTATTCGAAAAATCATAAAATTCGTTTTTTCGAATATTTGGTTCATTCGGAGAATCAGTAATTATAGGAAGTTTTTCGAATATTTGGTTCTATTCGGAAAAACAAAATCTTCGACAAACGACCTTCACTAGTTGTGCAGTATTCTACCATTTTGCCATGAAATAAGTCACTGCTGGTCGCATACCCTACCGACCATTGAGGAGACTTCATCCTTTTCCGTGTAACCTTTAATGTGAGGTGTAATTATACGCTGTCCCAATCAAGAAGCAGCGCTCCCCTGCGGCTTGACATTTTTGGATTTACAGTAAGACGATTGCCTACGCAAATGCGTGTAGCATTTGTTACCATAGTTCAAGAAACAAGCATTCGGAAAGTTTTTCACGTACCCACTTCTCTTTTTCACATACATACTTCATTACTCTTTTCTGAAAATGCCCGTGGTACTCACTCCCAATACAGATATTCTTCTTTACGTGGCAGGGAAAGTGTCCAGGCACTCGGGGGGACGGTCGCCACACTTTCAAAGTTACCGAAACGGCGAACCACAGACTTTGAGAGTCGTTCGGCCATCCGCGCCCCTATGCAGCTGCCATGTCCCCAGGGTCCATGATAGGTGCACTCCACTGTGGACCGTGGCGGTGGGGTCACCCCCCCCACGTGGGTGATCCTTGTGGGATGTCCCCGGGTCCTCTGTGCGAATCTGGGGCGCGTTCCAAGAACGTTTCCAAGGGAGGAAAAATTAATCTGATAAGAGCCGACCAATCATAGTTTGAGGGACAGCCTGAAATGAGCCTATCTGCTAGACTATAATTCGTTATATCTTATCAGACCTATTTTTCCTCCCACGGAAATCTTGGAACGCACCCCTGGAAACGCCAAAAATGGACATGGACAGTTCTTGAGCCGCTTATGGACAAACTTTGGACCGCTCGGGGGCCGGGACCGACAGATTTTACCGGAGGACGCCGATCCGCGCACCCTTCGACATCAGTTCGCTGATCGGAGGCGCGGTTCGGCGGCCAATGGTGCGGCGGCCGTAGCCCGCGAGTGCTTGAGTAGGAGGGCCTAAAGTCATCTGTTTTCAGATTACGGTACGACATGCTACGTAACGTGTAAATTCAAACCGCGGCTGGCGTGGCGGTTTAAAGGCAGTGTTCACGATGATTCTCGTTTCCAAGTTTTGCACTCAAAACAATCCGTTGGCAACCAAGTGTTAGCAAAATCACGAAGAAACGGCGAGAAACGCACTAAAACGTCTTGTTTCAGAGACATTACTCTCAGGCCTGGACTAGTTGTCTGATTGGATGAACATGTTCACGGTGGTTGTCACCGGTAATAAATGGGACTAATCGGAAATGGAAGAATATTTTGGGCAAAATAGTATTAGTTAGGGCCCGAAGGAAAGAACGGAGCAACACAGAATGGAGAATTGCAAAAGACGGGTCCACAAAAGATTTCATTGTCACAACGAACAGTTCCATTGATACTTGAGAGGCGGGCTGATACTTGAGGATTTCGTGCCCTTCTGGTGCGTTTTTCTCGGTTCCTTCGTCATTTCAGTTCTACTGGGGGGCCAAACAATCGATTTAGCGATCAATCTCAAAATCAAAGATTATCGTGAACACTGCCTTTGAATCCCGATCTCTGAGAATTGAACCGCCCTGCCAGCCGCGATTTGAATTTAAACGTTTTTTCGAGGAAACAGGCCACGGGCCTAGCTATATTTGCGTACGCGACGCCCGAAAATGGGAAAATCTCAGAGACGCAGAGGGTCGCTGCTTCATTGGACTCTTCGCTTGCCATCTCGTTTGGGAGAGGGTATACCTAATCGTTAACCAATATTTGACATTAACAAGATTTTTTTGCACAAGATCATAATTTACCATCATCACCAAACTCTCACTGAAGTTAGTAGTTCTTTTATAAAGTTTTCCATGCTTGGGGCCCGATTTGGTCATGCCTTTATCACCCGTGAGATTTTTTTTTTGTGTTTTCAACCTTCCTCGTCCGCGTATCGACTGGATCGGCCATAGCAGGCCTAAATTCGAACAGCCGGAGGATTAAGGCTCCAGTTATAGTTAGTCGAAGAGAAAACGCCGTGACCTGCCGTGGCAGACTTGCATTTTTTGGAATTCTCCGTGGACTTCCGAATATTCTTTTGATTCGAAAATAGAGAGCATTTTTCGAATCATTCATTCATTCGGGAATCTCGAAAAGCGGAATATTCGAAAAATGCATTCATTTGGAAATCTTGAAAAGCGGAATTTTTGAAAAATTCATTCATTTGGAATTCCCAAAAAAAACCATATTCGAAAAATTCATTCATTTGGAAACCTTGAAAAGCGCAATATTCGAAAAATTCATTCATTCGGAAATCCTGAAAAGCATAATATTCGAAAAATTCATTCATTCGGAAATCTTGAAAAGCGGAGTATTCGAAAAATTCATTCATTCGGAATTGCCAAAAAACCCTATTCGAAAAATTCATTCATTCGGAAATCTTGAAAAGCGGAATATTCGAAAAATTCATTCATTCGGAAATCTTGAAAAGCGGAATATTCGAAAAATTCATTCATTCGGGAATCTTGAAAAGCGGAATATTCGAAAAATTCATTCATTCGGAAATCCCGAAAAAACAATATTCGAAAAATTCATTCATTTGAGAATTTCGAAATTTCAATATTCGAAAAATTCATTCATTTGAAAATTTCGAAATTTCAATATTCGAATTATTCATTCATTCGAAAAAAACCTTCGAATACCAAAGTATAGTACTCACTATACTTAGTATCCGAGTCACTCCTTTTCGGATATCCGACGGGATAGCCGAGATTCGGATAATTCGATTTCCAAAAATTCTAAAAAATGCATTATCTGAATCGAACCAATATCCGGGATATTTAAAATCGGCATTATCTGAACAGAAACATTATCCGGAGGGTCAGAATTTCGGATAAAATCGGATAAAATTCGAATAATTTTCTGATAAATTCGGATAAAATGCGGGTAAAATTTCGGATAAAATCGGATAATTTCCGGAGTTGTTCTAGGCCACGCCCATTTCCCGTACCGCCTTCTATTTAGTACATCAACCCAGGACCTTCCTCCTTCCGAAATCAGAAGAGTCGTTGAGGCGCCGAAAAATGGGCGTGGTCAAGTGAGATGTCAAAGTGGCTGATTATTCAGTATAGAAGTTTTTTTATAGTCGCTTTGCATACTTTTTACTTGCTAGTTGTCCTGAAAAACCTGTCTGTGAATAATACTGTGCCTCCCAACGACGATCGAGTAATTGAAGATTTGTTTTCATATTTTTATTAATGTGCATATATGAAGTTTGAAGTTTGTAAGTGAACATGCCGCGAATGAAACGAAGGTTACTCTTTGCTCAATTATGGATGTTTTCAAAGGCTCGCCTTGAGTACCTGGTTTATTTTTCACCGTTTCGCCTCAACTTTGTTTCGAAAATATCCGAAATTATTAGACCGGATATCCGTATCCGAATTATTGGAAAAATGGCATTATCTGAATCGATCCATAATCTGAAAATTTGAAAAAGCGCATTATCTGAATCGAATCAATATCCGGAAATTTTAAAATCGGCATTATCCGAATCGATCCATTATCCGAGAAATTATCTTCGGATAATGTCGACAAAGTCGTCTACAATCTCACTGCGAGGAATTTGTTGTGGTTATTTCTGTGTGATTCTTGTTTAGAATTTTATTCAGTGATAATTGTCGTTTAGTTTCTATAGGGGAATCAATCGGATGTTTTCCGCGTTGATCGCCATTTTTACCACAACAAAGCGCGCTATCGCGGAAGATCTCGTGGGAGCAAATGCCATCGCGTCGATGGTATACAAAGGGGCGCTTGATTAGCGCTTCTCGTTCAGTTCTTCTGCCTTCGCTTCCTCGGCTCTTTATTTCGCGTTTCCTCAGTCTGGGGATGATTCATTCTCTCTATTTCGCGTTTCCTCATAGTCTGAGGAGGCTTCATTCTCATTTTCGCGTTCCATCATAGCCTGGGAAGAATTCTTATTCTTCTCATTTTTCGCGTGGTTTGCTGAAGCAGCAGCTGCTGCTAATCGCGTATTTCAAACCAAGTTTGAGATCTTTCTTTCCTGTTTTTCATATGATTAAGAAAATATCCATCCTCACTTATTGTTAGTCATTGATTATGACCGTTTATTGTTGATTTTTATTAGTTTGTACATAAAGGTTTAATTACCCAAGTTTGAGGTACCCAAGGACGTGTACGTGGGACAACAAGTGTTACACTATCCGCGTGGCCCCAGAAATCTTTGGGAAAGGCGAGCACAAGACAGTTACGCGTTTTGGGCACTTCATTTTGGTGCATCGGCCGGGAACAAAATGAAGTGCCCAAAACGCGTAACTGTCTTATGCTCACCTTTCCCAAAAGATTCTGAGGTCCCTGGCGATAGTGTAACACTTTGTTGTCCCACGTACATGTCCTAGACACTCCTTAAACTAGTGAATTAGGTCAAACTGCTTTAATAATACACACTAACTAAAATCAACAATAAACAGTCATAATCAATGACTACCAATAAGTGAGGATGGATATTTTTTAATCATATGAAAACAGGAAGAAAGATCTCAAACTTGGCTTTAATACGCGATTAGCAGCTGCTGAATCAGGCACCACATGAAAAATGAGAAGAGTAAGAATTCTTCCCGAACTTTATGATGCTAACGCGAAATGAGAACATGGCCTCTCCTCAGACTATGAAACAAAGCGAAGCGAGATGAATCATCCCAGACTGAGAAACTTGCCGGCTAAATAAGAGGCCGGCAGCTGAAAAAGGCTGAAAGCGCAATCGCTGCTACCATCGACGCGATGGCATTTCTCCCACGCGAGATCTTCACGATAGCGCACTTTATTGTGGTAAAAATGACGTCAACGCGGAAAACTATCAGATTGATTCCTATAGCGTTCAAACGACAAGTATCACTGAAATTCTAAACAGAATCACCAGAAAATAACCACACGAACAGTGAAGTAATAACGACTTTGTCATCGACAGATAACAAGTATAGTACTCACAGACTCCATCGCGTCGCCTTGCAATGCAACGCGACGCGATGGTTGTCGCTCGATGGCAAGCTCGTAACTGCTTTTCTTCAGTGTTTTTTACTAACACAATCAAGTTTCACAATGAAAGAAATACGCTAGGCTTATCTAGGATCACATCCATTTAGAAAAATACGAAAAAAAGGTTGGTGTTGCCGGGAAAAAAATTGTCGCTGCTCGTTTACGAGAAATTGCGTACATACGCAATAGCGCGTAATCGCCCAGCGTTTTCGCAGTGTTCACAAATACGTGCGCGACGCGATTTTCGCGTCGCACTGACATATGCCATCGCGTCGCCCCGCGAAAACTCTGAACGCCACTTAAAATGGGCGCAGTAGTGGACGGAGCTCCAAGAAAACACGCCGTGCCCGTTGCCTCGCACTTGGTGAAAAGCGTCCTACACGCGCTCTCCCCAGGGCAGACTTCGAAGAAATCCTGCTCAGCCAGTATGAAGAAAAATTTCCACCACTGACATTCTCTCTTCCCCCCGCCCAGATTCAAAACCTTGGTTCGCGCCCTCGAAGGGGTGGCGGAGTCCCGATAGACTACAAGAAAAGGTAATTTGGTGTACCATTCAAGCACTCTGATTTGGCCAATGTCCGAGCGCCAAGTAGTCTTTCATTTTGAAATTGCTTGTTCTAAGCACCCGTAATGACAAACCAAGTAACGAAAACCCGAATCAGCCAATTCCAGGGAATTTCATGAACACGTGTTCATACTCACAGCACCCTGTCGGTCGCGCTTATTTTCCAGAAGGCTATAGCCTTGGAGTGCTCGGAAAAATGAAAACAAGTTACTTGTAACATAAAAGCTCAAAAACGAGTTACTTGTAACATATCTAAGCCGATGTAAGTTACTTGCGACTTATATTAGGCCAATTAAGTCACATGTAACATATCAGGGGCGGATTGCACGCGGTTTCGCTGTTGCATTTAGCCTAAATGACTCGAGAGAAATCGCAAGTAACTTACATCAGCTTAGATATGTTACAAGTAACTTGCGTTCTTTTCTGAGAGGATACTGCAGCCAGGGCTCCTCCCATATGTTACATGTAACCTAAATGGCACAATTTAAGTCGCAAGTAACTTAAATCGGCCAAGAAGATATTTCCAAGAGGAATGTACGACGCACTCGCAGGGTCAGGCTTAAGACTGGCGTGTTGGTTCAATTACTCAAGTTTGAGGTACTTGACTCCACAGTGGCAGGGAAGGGCCAGCACAGCATTTTCTTGCTTTGTGTGTGGTCTGGGACACGCCATCTGCGTCGCTTGTCGTCTGCGTCACTTGATGGCCACCCATAGTAAAAATATATAAATGTAAGTTACATGTAACATAAGTGTAACTTACATGTTATATGAATTTAAGTTACATGTAATATAAATATATGTTACATGTAAAATAAATGTATTCTTCACTTCCACACTGCCGATCAGTCCGCAAAGTGCGCTTGATTGCCGGAAATCGTGCTGCGGCGCGGTTGCGAGTATCCTCAGACAGGGATGTGGGATCACCCGGGCGGTGGGATCACCCGGGCACGAAGGCCAAAAGCGCCCGGGTGATCCACATCATTGTCTGAGGATGTTCATAACCGCGCCGCAACTATTCCTTCACAATCAAGTGCACTGGCGGACTGAACGGCAGTGCGGAGGAAATGGCAAGTTACTGTGTTACGAGACAATGAAGTAAGTTACATTTATATTACAAGTAACTTGTTTTGATTTTTCTGAGTGAGCGAAATCGTGAAGGAGGTGCCAATTGTTTCCTTAACACTCATTGTAGACAGAAATTGCAGTGGTTTTCTGCAGAATGTAGCTTTTCAGAAACAAAAAATGTCGCAAACAATAAAGGTGAACTGCCGAGAAAGGCTTAGCTGTTTAGGTCTCCATGTTTCTCAAGTTCGCCAAGGACGAATAATTGTTCGCGATAGCACCTGCCCATTGTTGAATCAACGAAGTGACCCCCAAGAGATACGACGCGCCACTCCACTTGACTTACTTGACTTAATCGGTTGGCTTTCGCCTGACGCGGTCATTCCGCATCTTCACCGAGGTGTGCCGTCCTAGTAGTCAGCCGTGTCCATTTTTCACGGTCTTCAGCCACAATTTGAACACATTCTATCCAGCTGTCACTATTCCATTTCCTGCGAAACGAAACATCGCGCCTGAACTGTCTTTCGATGCCGAGTGACTTTAAATCCTCTTTAACCACATCCGTCCAGAACTTTCGCCTACGCCCAGGTGGCCGTTTCCAGACAGGATTTGGAAGCATTTTTAAAGCGTGTTGTACGAGACGATCCGGCGTTCTTCTTAGTATATGCCCGAGCAGTCGAAGTCGACTTTCCATTGCTGCCTGAGATGGCGTTAGGAAATGCTGGCACACTCCCTCGTGTCAAGCGTTGATGTACTGCGTCGACTCCCTTGTAAAGGTCTTCGTTATGGCATAAGCGCGGCCAGAACTATCCAAGCAAACGCCTAAAAAGCTTCCTCTCCGTGCAATCCAACCTTTCCATCTGCGTTTTCGGTGCTGCCCACGTCTCCGATCCGTACATCATGATAGGGCGAATAGCGGATAGGTAGACGCGCAACTTGACTTCCTTCGCGATGGTGGTAGACCACAAACACTTGGTTAGAAGGTGAATGCAGACGTAGCTTTCGCACATCGTTGTCGAATATCCGCTGCATAACTACCATCGTTCTTCAGCAAACAGCCCGAATAACAGAAATCGTCCACCAGTTCGATACATTGTCCGTCCACACAAACTCCAGTTGAAGGCCTCTGAGAGACCCACATCTGCTTGCATTTGTCGGGACGAAGACGAAGTCCATAGGCTGCGGCATACTTCGAAACGAGGTTCACAATCCTTCGCAGTTTTGCGTTGTTTTCAGCGAATAACACAATGTCGTCGGCGTACTTCAGGTCGACAAAGGAGCGTCCTGATGGTGTTAGGATCACGTCCGCAGGAAACTGTTCTGCAACTATACGCATGATGTCATCAACGGCGAAGTTGAAAAGAAAATGTCCTGTAACGGCTCCTTGCCTTACTCCTGTTTTCGCCTCGAAAGCTGACGTAAATCCGACAGGTGTACGAACTGCTGCTGTTGTTCCTTTGTTCATGTCCTCGATTAACCGAACATACTTTTCCGGGACTCCATCTGCTCGCAGAGCATTGAGCAATCGATCACGATGAGGGAGAGTCGAACGCAGCTTCAAAGTCCAAAAAGCAAGCTGTAATGGCTTCGAAAACCGCTGCCACGATTCAATTACTCTTCTCACGACGAACACTTGGTCGATGGTCGATCTTCCAGGTCGAAAACCGGCTTGCTCATCTCTGGTCGTTCCTTCACGATGTTTGATAAGTCGCTCGAGAATGATACGTTCTATTATAAAACCTTGTACATGACACGAAGTAGAGATTCCTCTCTGTAGTTCTTAGGATCCGTGACGGATAGCTTCTTGTGAAGAGGTACGATGATCGCATGTCTCCACGAATCGGGTATCCTTTCGCTCATCCATATGGCACGGATGGTGTTGGTCATTTCACGAATCCCAGACGGAGGAAGAGCTTTCAGCATTTCAGCAGTGATGTTGTCATCTCCACCTGCCTTTCCATTCTTCATTTTCCGGACACAATCCAAAACTTCAGACTCAGTCGGCGGTTCCTCACTGACATCGTAATGTGCTCTCTGAACATGCGGGAGCTCAGGTACTGATGGCGCTGGACGATTCAGTAGTGAACTGAAGTAATCCTTCCATATTGGCAGCGTCGCATCACCAACTGCAACTCCATTGGTAGTGTTCAAGACAGGAGAACATCTCTTCATCTTCCCGCTATACTGTGGCAGCAACGTGTAGGCTTTCTTCGGATTCTTCTCCTCCCAAGCCTTCTCGAACTCCTTAGCTCTACACGTCCACTCTCGTTCGCGGTCACTTTGAAGCTGCCGACGCAACTTCCTCCTCAGACGCTTCTCCTCCACGAAGTTTTCTGCAGTTCGGAGAGCACATACTCTGTTGTAGGTAGATGTTGTTTCTTCTGAGACGTAGGCCAACTTCTTCTTAGGCTGTACAACCGGGAGTGCCTCTTTCGAAGCGTCCTGGATGCACTTGACAAAAGAATCTGCGTCGCAAAGTTTCTTCTTAGTCCGTACTCCGATGTGAATAGAAACGCGTTGTCGGAAATTCCTTCTGCACTCTTCATCTCTGAGACTTGTCATGTCAATCCTCTGGAGAGGCTGAGCCCCTCGCTTCCTCTTATGAATCCTCGCAGTGAAGTTCAACAGAACAGGACGGTGATCCGAATCGAATGCGACATCCCACACAGCTCTAGATCTTCGAATGTCCGATACTGGAATATTCCTCGTTAGGACATAGACAAGCTGTAGTTTCCAAAGTTGTCATCTTCCGCTTCCGCTGCTCTTCTGGAGATAGCCGGGTTGGTCCCTGCCACGTAAGCTGATGGCGGCGATGATTCCTCTTGAATGTCGATGCAATAATCAGACCACTGCGTTCACAAAGTCGACAAGGCGGTAGCCATTGTCCGATGTTTGCTCCACTGGGTAGAACCATTTACCGAGTACTTCGGATTCCTGATCAAGTCCCATCTTCGCATTTGCGTCAATCCCCACGACAACAGCATGTTGACAAAGGTATCCTGGCCAGCAACGTATTGGAGTTCCTCATAAAACGCATCCTTCGAATTGTCTTCGGCGGTTTCAGTGGGCGCATGAGCACTCACTATCCACAGATTGAATCCTCTGTGATCCCGCAGTCGTACGAATGCATTCCGACACGACGTTGAGTCGAACTCCTTGACCATACCATTGAAATCCTTCCTTACAGCTATTGCACAGCCTCCCACTCTCCTATCGTCAGCGTTACCGCAGTAGATGGTGTACTCTCCGACGCTGATGACGGGTCTATCCTTGAGGCGGGTTTCCTGCAAAGCAGCAAACGGTGCATGGAAATAGCTCAGAAGTCTGGATAGCGCAGTTTTTTGGATATCACTCGACAGCGATCGACAGTTCAGGGTGGCGAAATTGTGGCTTGTGGCCAAAGACTCCATGACTCCCTAGGTACGGATCCTAAGGTGTTATGGACCAGAGGCCTTAGTGTGCCGGACGGCGACACCTTTATGCAATGTGCGGGATACTTTCGCGATATAGTTGTGCACGCTATATCGCTCGAACGTTCCCTGTGTACACTCAAACGTCTGCTGGGTTCAGTAGAAGCAGGGGCACCAACGAGCAGGTACCAACAGACTTGTATACACACCCCCGCCACTCCACACGTTATCATATACCGTTGGGCTTGCCTGCCTGTCGTTACATCGGTCCGGAGTTGGAGGGTTATCATTCGGAAATCTCCCTTCAACCGACACTTGACCGATATATTTTTGCAGCGTTTCTTTCACGATCCTCTTTTAGGCCGTCGTTGGTGCTATTTCTCAGAACGTTTGGTACATCTCTGGAATTCTATGACGGAGTCGTTCGCCAGTACAACTGCAAGCTTCATTTCATTCGACATAAGAAGTAGGATGTGGATGAGCTTATAACGCAGTCTACAACAATTTCTTAACAATGCACTTTGAAGAAGCTTCTGAACATTAATACCAGCTCACACTTTTAGGCGACGGTTTTCAATTAAGAAAACTGGATGTACCTAAATGTGTTCGAGAATTTCGCCAAAGTGCATATATTAGCTATTTGAACGTAATTAGTTTTCGGCACGTCTTCATTCTGTGCGGTTGGTCTACAACATCAGCTCTCGCTCACATCACATCAGAAGTGTGAGGGCATTGAGGAGAGAGAAAACCGCAAAGAAGCCAGGACTCCGACCCAATTCGCCGTCGGCTGGCGCGGGTGGTATGCCGAAACCTCAGTAATCTTGGGGTCATCCCACTGAACGACCGCATCTGCAGTGAAGGACGACGAAGAACAACAGACCAGGGAAGTACAACCAAGACTGCTGACTTCTTTGTACTTGTAGCTCGGATAATCCTGCGCTGGTACGATTGAGAGAGTAAATGTAAATGAACGTAATGCAAAATCCGCATGGATCCTGATGAGACTTCGCGTCCCCTAGTGGAGGCTTACGCCCGGATGTCAGGCCGCCGTCGACGCACGAAAGCATGATGCCTTAAACCGAAGAACGCCCAATCAGACATACACGTTGAACTATCAATGCAAATTCGCGCTGCTTACGAGGCGCGTAAGGAAAGCAAGGCTCCTATAGCTGATGGGGCTAGGATTCCAGGAATCTCCCGCAGGAGACCGCTACCAGTGTCGGAGTGCAAACGCTAGTGGCTGGCGTAAGATATGTGAAAACGTCCGCAGCAACTGTTTACACCCGCGCGTACGGCGCATTTGAGCGCACGCCTCATTTTATTTTTTTCTGAACGATTCTTTTCTGTGTTTGCTCGGTGTTCCATTTGTACTATGGTCAATCATGCCTTTCACTTCGATCATGTCCATTATTCTGGAATGAGCCTTCTGGGCATCGATGCATGTTTCAGAAACGGTATCCGTCGTCGTGTGAGTGAGGACAAGCGATTCGAGAAGGACGTTCCGACAGATGATCACCTGAGCCTGAGCCCTGACTTACGCGAAGAATTTGTAGCTATTACCCGAAGATGTAGTCAAGGAAGGAAAGCATGCTTCATGTAATGAAAACATGCAGAATTCATTTTGTGTCGCGCCTTCGGATCTTGTGTTTAGGATTATGGTGTATGGCGAAATTTCGAAGACAACTATGGCGACCCATTTGCAGACGTGCTACTGTCAATTGCTGAGAAGAATGACGAACAACGGGGAAAAACCTTCACGCAGTTATAGAACACTGTTCACTAGGGTGATTGAGCTGCCACATATTAATTATTTTGTTTTCCGCATACGTGTATTCAGCATAGTCAGTATTCAATAGATTGTTTGCATCATTTGATCATCATTTAGCATCTGTACTTATGTAGCATCATCAGCTGTGCAAGGTGGCGGCACTTTGTTAGGTAGGCTGATTGTAGATCCTCATAGCATTTATGTTCAGCAGTTTTCTCTACAAGGCTTGTGTCCTTTTCTTAACAGTAGGTGAACTTGACTTTGTGTTCGCCTTGTAATCTCGGTTATAAGGTCTCGGGTCCTTCTTTTTCACCACAGCCAGTCGTTTCTCTGTCCACGGCTTCGTCTCATGCGGAAGTGGCACATCGATCTGCTCCAGCGGTCCCACGGCTGTATCGATTTTCGTTCGCTGCGCATTCCTGAGCATTTTCGGTACTGGCGTCTCGACTATAACCCGGCTAAAACGGCGGTCAACGATAATGCCCTCACTGTCATAGGATGACGAATCAGTTGAAGGGTCGATATTTGAATGTACGGTGGTCTATCTGAGAACGCGAGGAATGGGCATGGGGGAGCCGAGCTTGTCCATTCATGTCCATTCCTCTCGGCATTGTCGAATTCATCCCTCCTATAGACGTAACAACCTCGCCATCCACATCGATGATACATTCTCCTGTAACCAACTAAATGGCTGCTATGCTATCCGGCTGTTAATGTGCCACATACGCCATTTGGCAATGAGTAGCACGTCCAACCTCATGCCCATTTTTCGCGTCCTCAGATAGACCACCGTCCATTCATACCTATTGTGCTTATCTGGGTCAAATTTCGGTCCGCAATTGCGTCTCGACACGCTTTGCGGCCGCACGCGCTCGAGTCAATCGAGTTTCCAGCTGCAAAGCCGACTCGATATGGCCTTTTTATACAGTTTTCTTCAATTTTGTTCAGTTTCCAGTTTCTAGAACCCACCTAGAGTCAACAGATCGGCAGCTGTGGCGCTGGAAACTCTTCCGACTCGAAAGCGCGCGGCCGCAAAGCGTGTCGAGACGCAATTGCGGACCGGATTTTGACCCAGATAAGCACAGTAAATCTTTCTTCTGGTTCGCCGCCATATGGCACTAAGAGCTTTATCGTTGGCCGCCGTTTCAGCCGGATCACGGACACCACAAACTTGCCTCCTGTTTGTTTCCATTCGATAGAATCTCTCTGTTCTTGAATGTTCCTTTCGAGAATACCTCGTCATTGATTGTATAAAGAATATCAACTAATTGGCGTATGCCAATACGTACCACTTCAAGCCGACCACTGTGTCCTTTATAATTAGACCTAACGACTGTCTTTTTTATAACTCGGCGCTCTACGGTGAAACGTCATCGTAGTTTTCGCTGTCTTCCCTTTCAATGCGTTCTGGACCTTTTTCCAACTTCAGTTCAGACGGCAGTCAGTTTTGTTTCAGCTCTGTGCTAACGTTTCTTTTTTTTAGTGATCTGTAATGTAGTTTTTGTTGTGGTCATCATTGTTGATTATTGAACAATGTTTATTATATTAGTTATCTTTGCAGTAACTCGTTAAATATATGTTTGTTATTGTATTTATTCTGAAATAAAGCTGACGGGTTAAATGCATTTGTTGGCATTTGTCTTTTGTGAGATCAATATATAGAAAACTGATGTTGCCGCATGAGTCTTACAGAGCGGGTTGAATGTCGAAATCCACTTGTCTTCATGGAGCTGCGATTATGGTCAAGGTAGTCTCTGACACATACTTTGCTTATCTGGGGCATATTCCGGTCCGCCGTTGCGTCTCGACACGCTTTGCGGCCGCACGCGCTCGAGTCAGCCGGGTTTCCAGCGCCAAAGCCGATTCGATGTGGCTTTTTTATACAATTTTCTCCAATTTTTCTTAGTTTCCAGTTTCCAAAACCCATCTAAAGTCAGCAGATCGGTGGCTGCGGCGCTGGAAGCTCTTCTGACTCGGGAGCGTGCGGCCGCAAAGCGCGTCTAGACGCAATTGCGGACCGGAATCGGGCCCAGATAAGCACAGTATATAGACGATATTACCTAGCGGGTTCGTGAATTACAAGGTGCTTCAGCTTCCTTGTTTTCGCTAGTCCGTTCTAAGGGGTTGTCTCGCTACATCTACATAGGGTGAGAATCCGCTCGCGTCAGCGCATGCTTCGCATTCCTTCCCTTATGCTTGGTGTTACCTTCAGCTCGCTTAGCGCTAGCTTCTGCAGCTTGGGGTTAGCCTCCGCTCGCTTATCGTAAGGTTCTGCTTGCTTGGCGTCAGCTTCTGCTTGCTTCAAGTAAAATTCCGCTCGCTTAGCGCAAGCTTCAGCTCGCTTAGCGTTAGCTTCTGCTTGCTTTGCGTTAGCTTCCACTTGCTTAGCGTTAGCTTCTGCTCGCTCAGTGTTAGCTTCTGCTTGCTTTGCGTTCGGTACAGGGATAATCCGTTACTAGCGTATTGCGTGTTAACAGCCTGTTTCAAGAGTTCTGAGTTTAAAGATGTAATTTTGATGTGTTTTAGGCGTTTTATGCAATGCAGAGCGGGGTGTCGGTGGTGTAATGGTAACATTCCTGCCTGACATCTGAGTTTTGCGTTCAACTCGGTTAACTTGTGATTACTTGTGCCTGAAGTGTGAAGCCACACAAGGTACACCATATTTAATGGGTGTGCTGCTTTGTTCCACCTGTACAAACGGCCACATTCATGAAAATTTTACATTCAAATCAAGTAACACAAAAAGTAAACATCGTATGCAAACAAAAACCTGCAGGAACAGGCAACAGAGGAATTCCAGGAATTTCTAAAAAAGAAAAAAATTGAAAAATCTGTTTTTTTATCGCGTAAGGCCTATTTTAGAGTTTCGTCGCGATGAGATGTTTTCTGTGGGCATCGATGGATATCGCGCCGCTCGTCGATTCGCATATGAACCATGAAATCGCGCCGCGCCGTGGTGGAACTCTAAAAACCCCCTAACTGTAGACGTTGCATACTAAATAAACACAACACATTTAAACCTACGCCACATGGTCCCGCGTGGCCTCTGAAATGAGCTCCGCCCAAACAGTCAAGGGGGATAACGCTCGGCGAGGTCAATGCACCGAAAGTACTCAAATCTTGCGCGCGTGCCCCGTAATTCCTGTCTGGGATAAGTTATTGCATACGGCGCCGTGTTTGCGCCAACCTTCAATAGTGAACGCAAAGTCATTAGATTCCATGCCGACGTTGCCCAATTAAAACCGCGTGAGCCGGGCTTGCGCTCTGTATTGGGGTTGAAAAACACGGGAAACCCCAAAACATGAAATTTAGGATTTCCATGTAATTTTGTAGTAGACCGCACCTGCCTAACACTTGCCGAGTGCGAAATCTTAATTCCTCCAAATAAGCGAGATATAGGGGACCACCACGGGCCCCAACCTTCGAGCACCACCAAGGGTTAGGCCCCTTTTCTGAATTTCGAACCCAATAGCAGTTAGATGGATGGATGGGTTTCAGGGGCAATTTTTATTTTCACTCCCTCGCCGGTCTCTTTCCTCATTCTGGTTCGCTCTCGGGCAGCGATTGCGGAACACGAGAAATACAGGCCTGAGAAAACTTGCCCACCATATTTTCGCTCTCAGAATACAGGCGCGCTTCAGAAGCCAAAAATGCGGTTGTTAGGGAATCTGAACGATTTTAGAGATTTCATTGTGATCAGAGAGTGATTCTCTTCACGACATGGATAAAAGCTGGAAAAATTTTATTGAGTTCCTTGTGCCTTTAATGACAGTTTTCACGGTGGAATAGTTGCCCGTATATTCACAGAAACGTTAGCTGTGGGTCCCTCTAGGAACAACAGGGACAGAAATAGGACGAAGAACGACCAGGAGGTGGGTGGAAATCTCGTGGACCATGCGACCCATTGGATGACTCCGCCCACGATATGTAACTGTTATCCACCATTCGTTTCAGCAAGGGAACACTTGCCAAATTTTTGAGTAGCTTTTATCGCGAAAGATTCTAACATTGAAGCATGCGCACTGAACCAAGCAAAGCCATTTATGGAGGAATCTTGAGGCGCAAAACCATTTCCGGCGCTTCTTTAGTCCAAAGTCCGCAGTACGCCAAACACACAATAAAGTGTAATTAAATATTTTAGAGGTTTACAAATGGGGTTTTCTCTAACATTTGGAAGTTTCGTGAGCGCTTTTCCCTATTATCTTCTACAGTTGACCGCAATGTTAAAAGGACATAGTGCGGTTGCGTATCGCACTAAAACTACGGTAGAATCTGGCACTTTGCCAGATTTCGTCATCGATCGGCGCCAAAGCTGGTAGTCTCGTGAGCAGAGAGACGACGGTTGGCGCCGATCGATGACGAAATCTGGCAAAGTGCCAGATTCTACCGTAGTTTTAGTGCGAGTCCGCAACCGCACCATGTCCTTTTAACATTGCGGTCAACTGTACTTCGTGCAATTGCCTACTCAAAAACACCGAAGATTAGAATACGTTTTTTTTTGTCGTGAGCACTGCCTTTGAAGGCCGTATAGGGCCATCTCATGGAACTTTTTCTCGAAATTTCTAATGCAGTAGTCCTCTGAACTTTCAATTTCCGCTGATAATTCGAAGACAATTTTTATCGCGGGCACTGCTTCTAGTTAATGCTTTTTGTTGCGAAAAAGCTCGTAACACCAGAAAAGGGTTTGAACTTTAATCTCTCTGAGTAAGTGACTTCCGTCTCTGGTTTTTTGAACCTTCATTGTTAGAAACAAGTTCGATTAAAAGGATTTCTCTAAATCAGGAGTATTAAGCTCACAGACTCTCGTTACTATCAGTGGATAGCTACTATATAGTTTGCTAGGGATCCACCTAACCCATACGAGTTCCGCTCACTTCCTGCCGTTTTTTTGTCATTCTTCTTCCCTGACCTCCCGTAAAGGGACCTAAATCCCACGTTCCTGATATAGGTATCTAGTTCCTTCGACGCTAACGCTGCCTTCAACTTTTCAATCACTTACTGTCCTTCTTCCAGACCGCCATTGTTCTCTCAATGTGCCGGTTTAACTGCTGCCTCTGCTAGTTGAAGGCAGTGTTCACGAAGAAAAAGTTGCACGCTTTTTTTGATAAAACGTAAGCTTTGGGCCTTTCTAAAAAGATTAAGAACGGAAGTGTGACGAAAAACGTCCGGTAAGTGGGTGTAAATCACGTGGGCCAGCCAACCCATTGGGCCACTCCGCCCACGTCCTACAAGACTTGCCCTGAATTCGTGGTTAGATGGGCGATGGTCTACGATCAGAGGCCCCGTTCTTCCCTTCATTCTCAACTTCTCTCTTTACTCAGATCAGCTCGCACACATCGGCTGCAAAAAAACGGGAGTTACAAGTGTCGGACAACTCGTCCATAATGCTTCCCTTGCTGAACTTCGAAGGGCCATAACTCCGTTTCCAGGGGGTCATATACGATTCCAAGGACATCATTGAAATCAGCATGGGACCGTTTTCAAGATAGGAGGAAAAACAGAAAAACGGCTTCTATCGTGAACACTGCCTTTAACCCACCTGTCTGTCACTCATGGCAGTGACGTAAATAGTGTCCCACAGGCTCAAGAATGCCGGATAATTGCCGCAGAGTATGACGTTGGCTATATTGGAGACCACAACACAATATTCAGCATTGTAGGAAGGCTAACTTCGGTTTTTTATCAGAAATCTTCATTATAGCATTGAAAGAATTGTGAAAAACATGTCAAAGAAGTACAAAATGACAAAAAACATAGAAAAAACATTGAGAACTAATTGTGTTCTTTTGTTTCTGAGAAACTCCGAGGTCGAATAGACGCGAGATCGATGGAACCTCTGGGTGATTCCAGAACAGTCTAGAAGACGAAGTCATTCAACTGAGATCTTGTAAGAGTACAGCTCAGAAACTCAATGGGTCCGACCGCAGATTTCTGGCGGGTCGAACCCTTTTCCGTTTTCGCCCCTCACTTCTTCCAACTGGGACAACGTGGGGGGGGGGAGGGGGAGAAGGAGAACTTATTCTCTTCCTCCCCCCCCCCCGCCATGCCTTCTCACGTGGGACTACGTGGAGGAGCAATGCTAAAGGGTCCGACCCGACAGAAATCTGGGGATGAACCCCGTTCAAGCTGGGTTCGGACCCGGCGAATGTCTGAGTAAGACCACTAGTCGTAGTGGCGAATGTAACTCACACTGAGCCGCTTTTCGATGAAAGATGGAAGGTCTTCTTCTGGAATTAGAATCATTGAAAAGTGCTCAGCACCCTAATCTTCCCCAGAATGGAAATTCACATTAACCCAATGAAACTATACTTTCCGTACGACTCACCTTTCATGGAGAACTGGCGAAGGGTTCTTCCGCCTCCCTTTTCGGGCTCTATGTCAGAAATATTGCGATTCCTTCAAAAATTTAGAATGAAGACATTAGTAACTCCGACGTGTTGTAAAATACTGAACTAGAACATTCTCATGGGTAACACCTCAGAAACCGCTTTCGCATTTGTGAAACCACGGTACTCCCATTTCTGTTACATGTAGGGCCCGAAGAGTCTCTGAAAATTGTACAGACGTCGCTAAACGGCAATACTCACTGCATCGATACACTTTCAGGCGGAATTTCCTGGAACAGGTTAGGTAGATAACTCACGATCTGACGACGCTGATTTTCCGAGGGCAGGAGCAGTCGCACTCCTTTCCCGTTCGAGACATCATGGTGATTTCATTCACATTCGATGGCAGCCTGCAATGCGGACACATTGAGTTTTTTGAAGGGTAGCGCTAAGGAGACGGGACTTTGGGCCGCCATCGTCTTAAACTCACTATCGCTGCAGTGGGCTACGCGATCGAGCCTCACCGGCTGCGTGCGGTCGCGTCATGTGCTCACATGGCCTAAATAGCCTATGATAGGATAAATAATCAGAAGGTCGAGGAAGGCTTGATCGTGTAGCACACAACGGCGGTGTAAGGGCTTAGCCGCGGCGACTAAGACCGGAATCATATTTCCCGCAACGCGAGACTACGACCAGACCTACTGAGCGTATCGATTTTTTGTCGATGTGGATGAATACAACTGCGTCGCATCATCCGTCGCAGGGAGTGTGATACCGGTCTAATCCACGGTTTTATTCAGGCAGGAACGGCCGGTGCACATTCACACGCAGTTATTATCTACAGCATGCCTATCCTGCCCCAGGCGTCGTAAACGAAACCATGGAGGGGAGGGAGACACCAGGAGAAAACTGCTTGCGGAGGTGTTGACCCTCTATTTGTGTCCTTTAGACAAAGCCTGCGTGAGTTCACGTGTACACGCACTTCGTTACACACAGTTCTTACTTGCACTTTCACATTCATTCAAACTCACTTTTCTACACTTTGAACCAGTTTTGTGCTAGTGATACAGTTGTTGTTCTCTTCAGCACATCTAGAACTACCCAAAGTCTGAGATAACGACAATGGTTGGCTTTTACAAGTGAGATGTTTGACCGTGAAGCTATTCACAATCTACTGATTGTTTAATCTGCAGCTGACAGTAAGTATGTAGCGGAATGTAAAAAGTAATTTACGCTGTTTGAAGACGTGCAAGCGGACAATAAAGACAAAGGGGAAATAGACTCCCAAGCCCTACTCTAGGAGGGAAACTTTAATTAACGAGCAAAATGAGTCTTAACGCGCTAGGTATCGAGGTTCTAGTTTCAGTGGGGCCCATACTTTTCAATCCTACCTTGAGCATAAAGACTTAAAAAAAGACAATGGGGTGATACACCCTACACCAGAATCGTCGGCAGAATTGCAATTCAAACTGTTCAATGGAGGCTACGAGCAGTAGACGAAATCCACTTACTCGACACCAGAAGCTGAGCCGGCTAACGGTTGGGTGTGTCTATTCATCGACATGGTACTGTAGAGTGGATCGATGGGCAGCTGCCAGAATGCGTCTTTTTTCTGCTCGGGGACTCGATCATCACCGTCATCCACAATTGCTATGCCAACCTATTGGAATTTGATGGTTCTAAAAGCCTTTTAGAGAACCACTCTACCCCGAGCAACTCACAATAAGATTCCTGTCTAAAAGGAAATTGCATTCAAAATCGTCATCATCTTCACCGTATGGGTTTAGCAGCGCTTCCGCCACCTTCAGCCAACCCATATAGAATGTAAATTGCAGACAAGACATGACTGGGATCACATAATCGGCCTGAAAATGTTCATAATACAATCTCATATTTAGTCTTGAGGGAAGTTAGGTTTGCAGCCAATTTGCACTGATGAATCATGTTCGTCACCGATGCTCCAGCAGTTGGCAAAGCAAACTGTCGCGAGAAGAGCGCGATGAAGAAGAAGAGGTGCACAGCGAGGAAGACAAGCTGCGGATACATGATTGGAATGGGCACCCAGTCATAGTTGGTGAGGGTGAGAAGATTCGTGCGAAATCGTCGCACCTCCTAAAAGACCAAATTAAAGAACACATCCTAACAATATAGCTGCAAAGGTTGTGACCACGAAAATACAAAGCATTTCACCTCTAGGCATTTATTCATCAGGATGTCGCTGGAAATAGTCTCATCCTCATATCTAGCTTTCTTCAACAAAGTAACTACCCATTGTATTGGAATCCAGGTCTTCCCATAGAGACAGCCATGTTTCCCCATATTCGCCGCAGCACAGTTCAATCCTTCTAATTCGTCCTGTTCATGTCGCATGAGAAATCCTTAATGGTAGGTGGTCTTGAAGAAATGGGCGCTTTCACGTCTGGGTCAAACTTACCGGATGCAACAACCGCATCAATCGTTGGGAAGCGCTTACGTACTTGGATTGAAATGTCGCGAAAAGCAAGTAGCTGTGCCACGACGCAGTACCTAAACTTGGAATAGAATAAGCATAGTAAAAAAACAAGCCGCGTAGAAGGAGCAAAAATTGGTATGGCGTTCCCCTATTTTCGAATTTTCGCAGATTTTAAGCAAGCGGAGTGGCGCTTCAGAAGTTGACCCCTTGCTTGTTTTCCACCCGCTCCATTGAATACCCTCAGCATTGAACTAGCAATGAAAGGTTCAGAGCACGACCGCTCGCTTCTGGCGATTCCTATCTGAGGATATTATTCCAGCAATGGTGGCCGGTTCTTCGCAACGGGTGTCCAGCCGGGACAGATTCTGAACCCGCAGAACCTCATTCGGCTGCTCAAAACAAAAAGGACAAAAAAGGCTGCGTATCAAAAAATCGATGAGCGATGATGTGAACTCGTCTCGTCTTTGTAGGAAATGTATTTCTCGTCCATCTCGCACCGTACTCCATACACGGAAACTTCGAAAAAATGAATTGATTGTGCTTGATCGAAAAAGTTTAAAGTTCACCTTATGATATTTCTACGTCGTGTCCTTGTCTGTTCATCAGAACCGCGGATGCAACCGGAAATGGTATGAGCAACGCTGAAATTCTCTGTATTGCTGGTAATGCATGGTTTTTGTGATATAGTTAGTCTGATGCATGAACCAGGCGTCTGGCCCTTCTGCGTAGGCGGCAACACCGGTCAATGGGGCTTCAATCGAGCGGGGCGATCTGCCGTCGCAATTCGCCCATTTAGTAGACTAAATTGATTACGTGAACTCTAGATGACATAACCATTCCAACAGGAGGCTCTGAAGTTTCGCTGTGTCCCAGGCAGTGGAGTATTCCGTAATTCAAAATGGGCCACTATAATTTTTTCCAGTGCAGCAGTCCTTTTCGATAGCAAATTGGGCTTTCTGATCAAATGACACGGATGGGAAAATGAATGGCGTAAAGACGCTTTAGTTCATTGATTCATAAGAATGATAGACGATAAATCACGTCACGTCCGTGTGGTTCAAATAGGAAGCCGCACTCATAGTTACCTAGTGGGCGTGGAATCGACTTAGATCTCACTTCGTTCATCTGTCTCTCTCGCTGCTATCATTGCCAATACTCCCTAGAACGGAGAATTTTTCATGGCAACTATACTTAGGTGAGTTTTTTGATTTTCGTTTGTCAACTTGAATAATGTTTCCGCAGAATCTCGGTACAAATAATTTAGATAGACTACGCCACGCTTATTAACCTTCCCAAGATACGGTTATTGGGAAAGGACATGTGACTGGACGAACACCTTCAACAGGTATGACGTTTACTCTGAATTTGGATTGACGTATGAATAGGATTTATTAGAACTCCTTTTGGATTACGTCTATAACACTTGGTTTCAAGACACAGACTCGCATCCTTCGCATTAATAGAAGTTTCCGATTTGCAATCTTTAGTTAGTTCTGAACATCGAACTTCAAATATTTTCATAGAAATGGTCACGTGGAGCGGCTTTTTAAGATCGATTTCTATTCTAGGTACTCTAATCATATAGAATGTATTCGCTCGCTCCTTTCTTTTGTTCGATACGAATTGTTGAACTGAGTAGTTTTTGCCTCTTGAAAGAACCTACTCCACATCGATTTGTTCTCTTCTATACAAATTTGTACAAGAATAAACATTAGGACAATTTCCGTTCAGTTGGCTCAGTGAATTAGTTTGAGTATTTCTAAGATTTGTTTTTCTAAATCTTATTCCTCGTATAGAAAAGGGTAGCGACCCACATTGGTTACCCTCGAAGTACTAGATGGATTGAATAAAAACTTTTAAGACCAACTATTGTAATATCGAGACGTTTATGGTAATTGATATAAAGATTTGAACTTCACAATGACCTATAGTGTATTTTATTATAACTTCTCAGGATTCCATTGCAAGACGGCATCGGTTCTCTACACAGTTTAGAGGACCGCTCCTCTTAGAATGAATAGAGATAAATACTGATCGATTCACGAGCGGAAAATGTTTTCGGGGACAGCTCCCCGGTGTTAGTCTAAATTCTAGAATTTGACACTATTTTCAGCAGCTTTGGTTTCCCTTTCGGGAGATTCCTCACTATGAAAGGTTTGGTCGCCAACATACTTAACTAGGTCTCCTGTCTAAGATCTCTGAACCGAACAAAACACTGGCTGTATTCAGTAAATATGAAATCCTACTCTCTTCAGGATTCGCCAGAGATCGGACGAGAAACAAGCGGACTCTCTTCAACATTTGACTCTCTTCGGGACTTTCTTCAAGATTTGACAGAGATCAGACGAGAACCAAACGACTTTTCAACTTCCGTTTTCATCACGAACCTTACCTTGCTCACACTCAAGCTTGAGTTCTTAATGTACAGGTTAGGATAACATAGTTTATTTACAATTTCGTGGCATTAATCCAGATTAGGGCTATTCTCTCAGAATATGTCCGCGAAAATTCCAAACCCGTGTCAATTGCTTGTCATAAGAAAACCCTCGAAACCGTTGTACAACATAGTGGAAAAGTGATTTCTCGCAGGATTTTTAAGCCAAAATTTATCGAATTGCCACACTTTTACATAAATGCACCCCGTGCAATCATTCGCCTTAGAATCATTACAATATAGGCTTCATCAATGCTCAACTAATACATAAATTTCTTCTCTTTCAATCACGTCGGAGTGAAATACTTATGAGGTGCCGAATCGCATAAATTCACTTCGGATTCATTCTCAAAGGAATCCTGCAAGAAGTTATTTTCCCAAAATATTGCACCACGGTTTTGAAGGTCTTCTCATGGCAAGCAGGTGGCACGGGTTTGAAATTTTTACAGACATGTTCTGAGAAAATCGCCCTAATTTGGATTAATGCCACGAAACTGTAAATAAACTCCGTATTCAAAAACTTTTCATTCAAAACCCAAGCTTGAGTGTGATTGAGGCAAGGTTTGTGATGCCCTATGAGATCTTGAAAGTTTAATCGGATTCCGTTGAGCTCAAGCCGAGATGTTTAAAAACAGTGATCGCGGAAATAGGTGTCCGTATATTCATGGAACGCAGTGTAACATCGGCATGGATCCTGAATAGACTTTGCGTTCCCCATTGGAGGTTGGTGCAGACTCGGTGCACCTATGTTATAGGGCGGTGGCCATCGTGTATTCGAAACCCTGAAGAAACGGGAGAGACGCAGCGAATGGGCTGTCGTTAGCCCGTGTTGCGTCCAAACAGGAACCTCGCTCCTTCGTTTCTTCCGCCTCTTCAAGGGTTGGACTATACGATGGCCACAACCCATGTTATAGCAAATGGCACCGAGTTTGCAATAACTTTCAACAGTGACGTTGTTACGAACTTCTGTCTTGCGCTGACTTTCTGTTTCTATGTTGCGTTGTATGGTTTCTGTTTTCGGTTTTGTCTGACGCATGGACCAGGCGGCTGGCAGTGCGGGGTTGGCGGCCTCATTAAGGCCATTGTTATACCTGAAATTTGCGACCGCGACAGGTGCAGTCAACTGTTACGAATCGTGCCGGGACCAGACCCACACAGTAGAAAAATGCTGTCGCAAGAACAGATTGCAGTACCTGTCGCGGTCGCTGGCTTGAAGAGGGATGTTATGCCTGAAATGTGAAAACCGTGCGGTAATCGGTCGCCGTCGCGGCTGTCCGTCGCAGTGCACTGCACTGCGACGGGTGTCAGCGACAGCGACCCAGCCAAATCCGGCATCGTGCCGGGTGTTTCCTGGCCCTGAGCGACAGCGACGGCTGGCCCTCAGCGACAGCGACGTAGCAGTGCTCTGCGACCGCGACAGACCTGTCGTGGGGTATAACAATGGCCTAAAGAATGTGGTTTCGATTTGCGCGGGTTGATCTACCGTCGCAGAGCCGTCCATTCATCAGACTAAAATGATTGTGCGAATTCTACGTCATGCATGACGTATGCATAGATAAATAATAGGGAACATCCCAACTGTGTGATCAAATTTATTTCATCAACGAAACCTATCGGCTGGAAGGTTGAAAATCGACAGGACGCATAGCTTTATTGATCTAAAAATCAGCAGGGAATGATTCTGCTCAAAAACGTTCTATTACGCTATGTTCCCAGAATAGGTTGTACTCACAGGCCACCATTGCTTTTGATAGGCTGTTTCAAAATCGAGTTTAAAGGCAGTGGTCGCACTCAAATATGCTCGTCTTCTTTTCCTCTCTGAACCCTTTTCTGGGTATAGAGTAGTGGAACCTATGAGAAAAAATCGCGAAAAAAAAAACGCTGTTCTAGGCCAAATTTGAAGCTTGAACTTCCTTGTCTTTTGATGGTGGACGAGCCCACCCCCCATCGTCGGAATCGACGATCTCTATTATCGAAAATATCAGCTGGCTTGAAATTGAATTTCAATAAATGAACCTTCGGATTTATGCACACATCTAGTTAAAAACATTGACTGAAGTGCTTGCTTTCATTGTTCGACTGTTTTATTAGGTAAATTTGCATTTATTTCTTCCTCTGAGTGTCGATGATTTTCGACTGCCCGGCATGAGACTGTGATCTTTCTGTGCACGTGTGCACGAACTGGAAATTTAGGGTCCTAATAACTCTAATTCTAGCCCGTTTCTCATCGCGCTACCTTCATAGTTTTTAAGCAGTTTTTGATCTGAGCTGATTTTTGTAGTTTTTTCGATAACGTTTTTCATCGTGACCACTACCTTTAACAATTTTTTCGCTCGGAGACAGCGTTCCCTTCGATGATTTGTGTTTGGATTACTTCGAGCAGATTCTAGCGAAAGTCCTCGCAATTCTTACCTCGTTAAAGCTCTCAGGCCCTAAGCATTAAGACAAGACGCTCGTAAGGGTAACACGGCGTTATCCCAATAAATATATGTCTCCGTAGAATTCGATGACTATTTCAATCAAGATATTTGTAGGAGTAGAGCTCACGTACTTCTCGATGAGACCAATATTGTTGAAAAGCGTTGACCAACGTGTCACAATTATGCTGACAAAAAACCCGAGCATAAAATCGAGAGGAATATCACGTAAGTGTTGATCGAGCGCCCTGGCGGTCTCTGCGAATGTTCTGAATCAGAGCTTCAAGAGAAAGAAAAAAATCAGCAATAAGAAATAAAACTCTCGTACTGCAAGAGACGCACCTCTGTTGGTCGACATCTAGCGCATGTCTTATTATTACACGAATGATACAGTAGAGCAGCAGCCAGACACATGTCTCCACACCGACGGCTTTCCAGAAACTTCCACGCCAATGCAGAAGTATTCGAATCAGAGTCCATGGACGAGATGTTGCCACACATAGGTTATAGTTGACCGTCATTCAAGCAGCACAGTTGGCGTACTCCTATCGCGTCGAATACCAAAAATCTTCACTCTTTGATTGCACTTCCGACCATAAAAAAGGATAACATGTTGTCTGACCAAAATCCTTACGTTCCATAAAGTTGTGTGTATATCATAAAAACGGAAAACGACATAGATAACAAAGAAGTACACCTTGCACATGGAAGTAGATCTCTGTAGAGGCAATGAACTAAGTATGTACCCGAATTACGACAGGCTGGATTCTCTTGTAGCAATTGTGTGCTTCGGTAATAGAGTAAGGAGGCTGCCCTCTTCAAAATGGCGTTCATGGAATGCCCTTATCAATATAAATAGCTATTCCAAAATGTAACTTGTTTAGATCATGTCTTAATAGCGCGTACTGCGCTTCAGGATAATAAGTTCTTTTCAAGTCTCCAGTTGCTGTTTTCGTGGAAGGCTAGGTGAGGGATTTTCTGATAGTGAGGTGGAGAGAGGGAGAACGTTTTTAGACTCGTTTACATGTTTCACTAAATATTTAAAAGGGAACACATTCTCCGTTTTCAATTTCTACCAAATAATGCTCTGAAAAGTCCATATCATAGCGGTTCGAATTTTTCCAGAGTAGGTACAATTTTACCGGACATTTGAGAAACCATGTTTTCGTTGTTGCAGGTTTGTTACAGAACATAAATGAGCCATAACAGCTTGCTTTTTTGGACTTTGAAGCCGCGTTCGACTCTCCTCATCGTGATCGATTGCTCAATGCTCTGCGAGCAGATGAAGTCCCGGAAAAGTATGTTCGGTTAATCGAGGACATGAACAAAGGAACAACAGCAGCAGTTCGTACACCTGTCGGATTTACGTCAGCTTTCGAGGTGAAAACAGGAGTAAGGCAAGGAGCCGTTGCAGGACCTTTTCTTTTCAACTTCGCCGTTGATGACATCATGCGTAGAGTTGCAGAACAGTTTCCTGCGGATGTGATCCTAACACCATCAGGACGCTCCCTTGTCGACCTGGAGTACGCCGACGACATTGTGTTATTCGCTGAAAACAACGCAAAACTGCAAAGGATTGTGAACCTCGTTTCGAAGTATGCCGCAGCCTATGGACTTCGTCTTCGTCCCGACAAATGCAAGCAGATGTGGGTCTCTCATAAACCTCCGACGGGAGTTTGTGGGGACGGACAACGTATCGAACTCGTGGATGATATTTGGGCTGATTACTGAAGAATGATGGTAGATATGCAGCGGATATTCAACAACGATGTGCGAAGGCTACATCTGCATTCAATTCTCTAACCATGGGTTTGTGGTCTATCACCAACGCGGAGGAAGTCATGTTGCGCGTCTACCTATCCGCTATTCTCTCTATCATGATTTACGGATCGGAGACGTGGGCAGCACCGAAGACGCAGATGGAAAGGTTGGATTGCACGGAGAGGAAGCTTTTAGGCGTCTGCTGAGAAATTTCTGGCCGCCTGTATGTCATAACGAAGAATTTTGCAAAGTAATAGATGTAGTACATAAACGCTTGACACGAGGGAGATGCCAGCCTCTTCCAACGCCATCTCAAGTGACAATGGAAAGTCGACTTTGACTGCTCAGACATATACTTAGAAGGACGCCGGATCATCTCGTACGGCACGCTTTAGGGGTGGATGAGCCTGGTGGATTACAACGGTAAAGTTTTGCACGTCAAAAACATATGATTTTGAAGTTGGAGTGGTTCAAAATGACCATCCGTGATCAGTTTTCACCAACCATCTAGCACGAGAAACACAAGCGCCATCACAGGCGCAGATGATTCAGCATTTAAAATTTTTAATTCGGGAAATTCTGACATCCAAACTTGCCCAAAGGATACTTCTATTTTTAGAATAAGTTCCAGTGAGCAAGAGGCAAGATAAATTTGCTCTTTTAATAAGTTTAAAGCAAAAAGCACATCCGACGTTTGTGAAAAAACTTCCGACGTATTGCACCAGACACACCGAAATTCGTAGGAAGTGCATAATTCGAGAAGTTTCAAAACGCGTTTTTCGCGAAAGTTTATGAAATTTGTGAAGCCTCTCCACTCTTATTCGGTATGTAACAGAATCGCCGATGCAAAAACATGAAAAAATGAGATACGGTTTTCTGCGCGTATGATGCCTTTAAGGAGGATTTGAAGTCACTCGGCATCGAAAGACAGTTCAGGCGCGATGTTTTGTTGTGCAGGAAATGGAATAGTGACAGTTGGATGGAATGTGTTCAATTTAGGGCTGAAGACCGTAAAAATGGAAACGGTTGTCTCCAAGGCCGGCACACCTCGGTGAGGATGCGGAATGACCGCCTCATGCGAAAGCCAACTAATTGAAGGTACAAGACAACCTCGGAATCTTCCTCCTAATTTTCTACCTATCGTGAAAACGGACCCACGCAAATTCTAATGATGTCTCTGATGCCTCTGGGATCGTACAAGAACCCCGTGGGCACGGAGTTATGGCCCCTCCGAAATTGAGCAACAAAAGCAAGGTGGACGAGCTGTCCGAGGGTTGTTTGTTTCTTCATTTAAAACTGATGTGAACGAGCGGACCTGAATGGAAAGAGAGGCTGAGAATGAAGGAAAGAACGGGGATATTAATCTGAACTAATCGCTCATCCCGCCACTGTTCAGCTCGAAAGATTGTAAAAGGGTCGGGCTAAAGTGGCTTCTCGAGGTGGGCGCCCCAGAGTGGCTTACCCCTATATCTCCGCTTATTCGTAGGAAATAAGAGCTCGCATTCGGCAGATGATATATCGGGTGAGTCTACTTCACAACTATGTGGAAATCTCAGATTTTGTCTCTCTGGTTGGACTGTGCCTCTAAGTCAAGTAAGTCAACTAAACCCATAGAATGTTGTGGGCACTCTTCTGCAAATCTGGCAAGTTGTTTTCTTCCGCATGCACTAGTCCACAATAGACTCCACCGCAAGTTTTTCTAAAGGCAGTGTTCACGATAAAAAATGTGTTTCAGTTCCAACTAAAATGGGTAGTGAGGAGCACACTGTGAAGTTGGACGTGGAAAGAACGCATGAGTACGAGCCAGGAAGAGCACCAAAAGAGCCCGAAGTTTCCACTTTGAGCGCAAGGCAAACCCCAAAAGCGCAATGCACTCCCTCCAACGTGAATAATTGAAAATTCGAGACCGTTAGATGAGCGATGGCTTTTGATCAATATCCCCGTTCCTCCCTTCATTCTCAACTTCTCTCTTCACTCATTGTCAGGTCAACTCGCATACATCAAAAGACGGAAGTAACAAGCCTCGGACAACTCGTCCACAATGCTTCCCTAGCTTAATTTTTAAGAGACCATAACTCCGTTCCCAGAAGGCCTAATAGTGCGATTCTTAATTCCTATCTCTCTGGCTAACACATCTCCGACACGTTCAATTGAATGAATGTCGGGTATGATTGCCAGCTAACCAAGGAGTGAAATTTCATGGCCTTGGAGTAGGGCGAAATAGGAGAAGTTCACATAAACAGCAAGATTATCATCCACTCCCAACATCGCCGACGCTGCTAATGAAGAATGGCCCAATAGTCAGGTTCAATGCGACCTAGTCGAACGTGTGAGCTTATAGGACTACACCACAGAGCAGGTGGGCTCTACAAACAATCGTTGAGCATCTAGCAACAATTCGACACCGAGACACAGAAAGAGACCTATTTCAAATGACATCAGAGGTGGGAAAGTCAAGGTAGTCGTCCGCTTTACTAAATAGTACATACTTGAAGGCAGTGTTCACGATAAAGAACCGTAATATAGTTTTCGATGTTTTTGGGTGAAACTGTTTAAGGAAATCACTGAAGAAAATAGTTATGCCTGTTCGTGTGTCAGGTTCGATGCGTTATCCGCGGGGAGACTGTGAACAACGCATCGAACCTGACGTCGGGGAAATGGTTTCACGCTTCGAAATTCTTAGGTAGGTGGCTTCGCTTTCTGCTTCCCGTACCAGAAATTGTTCGAAACTGAGAAGGGCCAATGTTGATGCTGTAATGCTAGAACCTCTGGCGATGAAGAATATTCGGAAATCCGGTGTCTGTTTCTACGGTAACACGAATCCAGGGCAACTGTTATAGGACGTGGGCTGGGTGGCTCAATGTTGGCTGGCCCACGAGATTTTCACCCTTCTCCTGACCGTTTTTTCGTCGCACTTCCGTTCTTGACTCTCTTAGACGGACCTAAGGCTCACATTTTAGCCAAAAAACGGGCAACTTTTTTTATTGTGAACACTGCCTGTAATTATTCGGAATAGACTTCACGAAGGTGAAAGCGAATATGGTAGTCGCCAGGACGATATCAGGTTCGAGGATGACGTCTTCACCATATCAGCCTCGATAATACTTTTTGTAGAGATCACCTTAGCTATCCTATTATAATCTTTCAGGAATGTAGGCCTCCTCCTGGTATCTATGTACGTGAAGCCTGGGAACGGGGCTAGAGCAGTTCGTGCAACACCTCGATTGTATAACAGTTTCTCTATTGGAATTTCCAGGTTCTTGCATAACATCCCCTTGATCTTGTCCTTCGTTAGATAGCATCGACCCGCGGTAAACTGTAGCAAATACAGTTTACCGCAATGTTAAAAGGACATTGTGCGGTTGCGGTGACACACTAAAACTACGGTGGAAGACGCCAGATTTCATTATCGATCAACAGCACAGCTTATTTTCTGGGTGAGTTATGGTATTTCTTTTTTCTTGTTTGTTTCGGCATTATTTTAATTCTGACTGTTTAAATATTGCAGATAGGGGCTATTCTCAGTGCGTGAGGGAAATTTGCCGTTTGCTCGGGTTTCGAAGTGTTTTTTTTCAAAATTCCGTTTTGAAATTTAGATAACGGCAAAGTTCTCTCACACACTGAGAAAAGCCCCTATTCGTAGTATTACAAGAGTCACAAACAAAAATAATGCCGAAGCAAACAAGAAAAAAAGTAAACCGTAACTCATCCAGAAAATCAGCTGTGCTGTCGATCTTCTGTCTTAATCGGCAGGCTTTCGCCTGACGCGGTCATTCCGCATCTTCACCGAGGTGTGCCGTCCTAGTAGTCAGCCGTGTCCATTTTTCACGGTCTTCAGCCACAATTTGAACACATTTCATCCAGCTCTCACTATTCCATTTCCTGCGAAACGAAACATCGCGCCTAAACTGTCTTTCGATGCCGAGTGACTTCAAATCCTCTTTAACCACCTCCGTCCAGAACTTTCGCCAACGCCCAGGTGGCCGTTTCCAGACAGCATTTGGAAGCATTCTTAAAGCGTGTTGCACGGGACGATCCGGCGTTCTTCTTAGTATATGCCCCAACAGTCGAAGTCGACTTTCCATTACTGCTTGAGATGGCGTTAGGAGATGCTGGCACCCCCTCGTGTCAAGCGTTGATGTACTGCGTCGATTTCCTTGTAATGGTCTTTGTTATGGCATACATGCGGCCAGAAATATCCAAGCAAATGCCTAAAAAGCTTCCTCTCCGTCCAATCCAACCTTTCCTTCTGCGTCTCCGGTGCTGCCCACGTCTCCGATCCGTACATCATGATAGGGCGAATAGCGGATAGGTAGAGGCGCAACTTGACTTCCTCCGCGATGGTGATAGACCACAAACCCTTCGTTAGAGAATTGAATGCAGATGTAGCCTTCGCATATCTTTGTTGAATATCCGCTGCATAACCACCATCATTCTTCAGCAATCAGCCCAAATAACATCCACCAGTTCGATACGTTGTCCGTCCACACAAACTCCCGTCGGAGGCCTTCGAGAGACCCATATCTGCTTGCGTTTGTCGGGACGAAGACGAAGTCTATAGGCTGCGGCATACTTCGAAACGAGGTGCACAATCCTTTGCAGTTTTGCGTTGTTTTTAGCGAATAACACAATTTCGTCGGCGTACTCCAGGTCGACAAGGGAGCGTCCTGATGGTGTTAGGATCACATCCGCAGGAAACTGTTCTGCGACTCTACGCATGATGTCATCAACGGCGAAGTTGAAAAGAAAAGGTTGTGCTACGCCTCCTTGCCTTACTCCTGTTTTCACCTCGAAAGCTGACGTAAATCCGACAGGTGTACGAACTGCTGCTGTTGTTCCTTTGTTCATGTCCCCGATTAACCGAACATACTTTTCCGGGACTCCATCTGCTCACAGAGCGTTGAGCAATTGATCACGATGAGGAGAGTCGAACGCGGCTTCAAGGTCCAAAAAAGCAAGCTGTAATGGCTTCGAATACCACTGCCACGATTCAATTACTCTTCTCACGACGAACACTTGGTCGATGGTCGATCTTCCAGGTCGAAAACCGGCTTGCTCATCTCTGATCGTTCCTTCACGATGTTTGATAAGTCGCTCGAGAATGATACGTTCTAAAAACTTGTACATGACACGAAGTAGAGAGATTTCTCTGTAGTCCTTAGGATCCGTGACGAATAGCTTCTTGTGAAGAGGTACGATGATCGCATGTTTTCACTAATCGGGTATCCTTTCGCTCATCCATATGGCACGGATGGTGTTGGTCATTTCACGAATCCCAGACGGAGGAAGAGCTTTCAGCATTTCAGCAGTGATTTTGTCATCTCCACCTGCCTTTCCATTCTTCATTTTCCTGGCACAATCCAAAGCTTCAGACTCAGTCGGCGGTTCCTCACTGACATCGTAATGTGCTCTCTGAACATGCGGGGGCTCTGGTACTGATGGCGCTGGACGATTCAGTAATAAACTGAAGTAATCCTTCAATGTTGGCAGCGTCGCGTCACCAACTGCAACTCCATTAGTAGTGTTCAAGACAAGAGACATCTCTTCATCTTGCCGCTATACTGTCGTAACAACGTGTAGGCTTTCCTCGGGTTCTTATCTTCCCAAGCCTTCTCAAACTCCTTACCTCTACACGTCCATTCTCGTTCGCGGTCACTTTGAAGCTGCCGATGCAACAAACCTCCTCAAACGCTTCTCCTCCACGAAGTTTGCTGCAGTTCGGAGAGCACATACTCTGTTGTAGGTAGATGTTGTTTCTTCTAAGACGTAGGCGAACTTCTTATTAGGCTGTACAACCGGGAGTGCCTCCTTCTAAGCGCCCTCGATGCACTTGACACAAGAATCCGCGTCGCAAAGTTTCTTCTTCGTCCGTACTCCGATGTGAATAGAAACATCGTTGTCGAAAACTCCTTCTGCAATCTTTATCTCTGGGACTTGTTATGTCAATCCTCTGGAGAGGCAGAGCCCCTCACTTCCTCTTATGAATCCTCGCAGTGAAGTTCAACAGAACAGGACGGTGATACGAATCAAATGCGACATCCCACGCAGCTCTAGATCTTCGAATGTCCGATACTGGAATTTTCCTCGTCAGAACATAGCCGAGCTGTAGTTTCAAAGTTGTCATCTTCGGCTTCCGCTGCTCTTCCAGAGACAGCTGGGTTGGTCTCTGCCACGTAAGCTGATGGCGGTGATGATTCCTCTTGAATGTCGATGCGATAATCAGACCACTGGGTTCGCACAAGTTGACAAGACGGTAGCCATTGTCCGATGTTTGCTCCACTGGGAAGAGCCATTTACCGAATACTTCGGATTCCTGATCAAGTCCCATCCTCGCGTTTGCGTCGATTCCCACGACAACAGCATGTTGAAAAGGTATCCTGGCTAGCAACGTGTTGAGTTCCTCATAAAACGCATCCTTCAAATTGTCCTCGGCGGTTTCAGTGGGCGCATGAGCACTCACTATCCACAGATTGAATCCTCTGTGATCCCGCAGTCGTACGAATGCATTCCGGCACGACGTTGAGCCAAACTCCTTGAACACACCATTAAAATCCTTCCTTATAGCTATTGCACAGCCTCCCACTCTCCTATCGTAGCGATACCGCAGTAGATGATGTACTCTCCGACGCTGATGACGGGTCTATCCTTGAGGCGGGTTTCCTGCAAAGCAGCAAACGATGCATGGAAATAGCTCAGAAGTCTGGATAGCGCAGTTTTTTGGATATCACTCGACAGCGATCGACAGTTCAGGGTGGCGAAACTGTGGCTTGTGGCCAAAGACTCCATGAACTCCTTAGTACGGATCCTAAGGTGTTATGGACCAGAGGCCTTAGTGTGCCGGACGGCGACACCTTTTTGCAATGTATGGGATACTTTCACAATATAGTTGTGCACGCTATATCGCACGAATGTTCCTTGTGTACACTCAAACGTCTGCTGGGTTCAGTAGAAGCAGGGGCACCAACGAGCAGGTACCCACAGACTTGTATACACACCCCCGATCGATAATGAAATCAGGCGTCTTCCACCATAGTTTAGTGTGTGACCGGAACCGCACCATGTCCTTTTAACATTGCGGTAAACTGTATGTATCCTCTGGTTCCGGGCCAGATTTACTTTGTTCCCTCGCGCGCTTGTGTGGAGTGAGGGTATAGACAGCGAGAAATTGTGGGAAGAAGGAGACGCAGCGTACGCACGCCAGCGCACGCGACCTACGGAAATAAACCACACTTGGAAACAGAGGATACCAGTAAGACATGATTCAGTGAAGAATGCGCAACATTGGTGAAATCGTCGAGGACAGCGACTATTGCTCTGGTGCCGTTATAATTTTGAATAATTGAAAAGTCAAAAAATTTCTGAAATTTGTTTGTCACAGAAACAGCAAGCAAAATTATGAGTATGACAGATTCCGTGTACAGAGGCTGTTCGAATACTGAACTAGGTTCTTCTCCATACAAATTGTAAGGTTGAAAATTACAAGAAAATGCTGTGCCTCTATAGTTTTGACACGTAATGTAGTAGTGAGACGAATACGTACAGTAAAGGAGCTACAAGCGAACAATAATGAGAACCAGCCGTGTTGTAGTCTCACATAGAGTTTTTAATTATGTGCAGTGTAAAACTCTAATAAGTGCGTTAATTATGTGCATTGATCTTGTTTCCATAGCAAAGTGCTGAAAAAGACAGTAGATCCCGTGGGATTAGTGATATTATTATAATCAGGAACCCCACGAAAAAAAACATGTCGAGAGAAACCCGCATCTTTATTGGTTTCGTTCTTTTGTCCCCTAAATTAAATTAACCATGGCCTCATAAGTCACTTCTCACGTAAAAGCGTTTCATTATAGGAAGTTGCCAGAATGTTACATGCAAATCACAAATGCTGCTAAAGTACTTGGCAGAAACTTCAACTCTTTCAGAGTGAGATGACAGAAATGGAACAGATTTGCGCAGCTTATCCGTTGCGTAGGATTTCGGTCTCCTTTCGCACGCTCTCGAAAGCCTGTGACCTCCGTCGTTTCTTAATGATCACTGTGACAAAGGAACTACATACTTTTAGTCAGTCTGGCCATTTTCGGATGAAATGTACATTTCCGAAACCGTTTTTCGACGTAGAATGCGATTAGGGCCTTCTCAGCTGCCTAAAACCACTCTGAAAAAAATTATAAGCGTTTTTCAAAGTCTGGCGGCAAGGTAGAGTTCTCGTGATAATTTTAGTCTGATGGATGGACGGGGTTGCGACGGTAGATCACCTCACCCGAATCGAAACCCCATTCTTCAGTGAGGCCGACAACCCCGCACGGCCAGTCGCCTGGTTCATGCGTCATACTAAATTGAAAACGGAAACCACTCCTGAGGGTACCCCATGAAAGTTTTTGGGTGTTAGGAATCAAACTTGGCTCAAAACCTGTATGTAGGGATAATCTAAGGTGGTGAACACGAATCTAGAGTCCTTTTTTTTGAAATGTTCAGGTTTACTGTGGGTTACGGTTGGTACCATGCCATTCAGGTTGCAAAACCCACCTTAGTATTGCGAAAATTGACAAACGGACGTTAAATTCGTATTCGCAGAAGCCCCGTATACAAATTTTCAGTCAAATCTGAGACTTTGACCAAACTACCGTATACCCACTGTAATCTGTCAGAACTCCGAATAACCCCCAAAGCAACAATTTGAATTGAGGGGTGGCGAACGTTTAGGCCGGGGCTGAGCACACGTCCCAGCATACCGATTCTGAATATGCACCCCCTTAGCTCGGTAATTTTTAGGCACCCCCCTATGAGAAATCGAAATCGGCCGTTTTCGGAAAAGTTGAGCAAAATAGCCATGATTTTGACTTCCTGATTTTGATAAACAAGAATTTTTAAAAAAGCACTGAATATAGAAAATTCCGAAAATGTCAACAAAAAAGGTAGTGTAATTTTTAAACTTCAAAACAATCCCATGAGGAAAATTTGTTAGTAAGACGGTAAGTTATGACGAAAGATAAAACAATTTTCATTACAAAACAATTGAACAATTACAAACAACAAAACTACTACCTTTGCGATAATTAATGTTTCCTGTCGAATGTTTTCATAAACCTAGGAAAGATTAGTTAATGTGTTTGGTTGTTCTGATGTGGAAATCAGAACTATTTCTTGTGTTGTGAAACAATGTTAGGATTCATGTGATGCGTAGGGAGTGGAAAACAAGAGTTTTACCCTCCTAGAATGCCGCAATCCCTTAGAGAATCGGCTTGCCGTGCGATACGGTGTTTGTACGCAGCTACACAGCGCACACGGGAGTGGACGCGCACACAATATAAATAAACAATGTATTTTATTACAGAACGGGGAGGAGAAAAGGATTGAAACTGAAGGAAATGTTAGATGGCAGGAATAGGATACTTTCAATGTATCCATTATAGAAATTCAATGTAAACAAACTAAGTTGGAGCGGATTGAATTTTTAGACTTGATAAGGTTAATTCAAATGAACCTAGTTGATTAAAAACACCAATAAACATGAGAACTAAGAGCTTTGAGAGAAAGAGAAGAATTGGGCAAGCATTTTAATAGCAATAGGTTTGACATTCAATGTGACTTAAGGACCTTAAAGTTCGTCCCGGTTTTGTTCCGGTTTTCGGGTAAAACCGGGACGAGATTTAAGGTCCTTGAATCACATTAAAAATCGATCATATCAAGATTGAAATGTTTGCCAGATTCTCGTCTTTCTCATAATATCCTTCGCTGTCTTGTTTAATGCTACATTTCATCAACTAGGTTCGTTTGAATGAACCTTGTCACGGCTAAATATTTACACCCGCTCTAACTTTGTTTATTTGCATTAAATTTATAAAAAGGGTACATCCAGAATAGACTACCTTTACCATCTTCCATTTCCTTCAGTTCCAATCCTTTTCTCCTCCCCGTTATGTAATAAAATACATTTTTTATTAATATTGTGTGCGCGTCCACTCCCGTGTGCGCTGTGTAGCTGAGGACAGACACCATCTCGCACGACCAGCCTAGACTATGAGAGATTACAGCATTCAAGGTGGATAAAAGTCGGGTTTTTATGTACAGGGTACTTCTCAATGAGAACGACACGGTCATTCGCTTCTTTCATAGGAACTTGCAATCTTCAATTTTTACAGGTGGCACTCTTCATAAGTCACATTCTCATGAATTAAAATCTATTGACTAGTTGTGATACTGACTTTGCTATCTGTACTTTCAAACTGTCGAAATAAAGCTTGGCCTGCTCGGATGGGTCCGGCCGGAGTAAGCAGCGGAGCGGTCGGTCATGGCAAAATATAACAGTGGTAAGGAGATTTTGACATGATAAGCCCGATAAGCCTTGCTTCGACCAGCTCAGAATGGGCGACATAGGCTATACATCAGTCAGTTAATTTTTTTTAACTTGAACGACAGCTTTCCTGGGCGTTGTCTTTTATTTTTGCCTCGAATCGGTAGCCACCCGCGCAATCAATGAACGTTGCATCAAAGAAACATGACTCCACATCAATCCTTACTTGCTACAAGATAACAGAGTAGTGTTTATTCCTTCATCAAAACAAACTTCGACAGCAACTATGGATTATTGCGAACACAACCTGCCTCTTTATCAATAATTTGAATTCTTTGAGTGTTCGACTCAAAAAGCGGAGAAGAAGATATGGCAAATCAGAAGAATAGTGTGTATTATTTTTCTCCTGAAATTCGACACAGAAGGCACTTCGTTCTTTTTTTTTGGTGTTCAGTTTAGGCACCCCTTTGCCCTCTCTGCAACGTCTAATATGCACTCCCCTAAGGTTAACCGGAAAGCGTGCTCAGCCCGGGTCGGGGCACGAACGAACGAGGCAGTGAGACGCAGGTGTTGGCAAGCCAGTTCGAACGCCGCTGTCATTGCAGCGCTTTCTCGTGGTTGTAGCAAAGCATCAACCAAGCTAATTCAAAGGAACGTTCTCACTCTTTGGGCACATATGTATATGTGGAATATTCAACTATGAATTGGAATAGTGACTGGCAAACCCTTTACTTAATTGATACACCAATTGAACTACCGTATTCTCTTAGAAGTACATGTACTTCTAATACTCAGACCCCTATTTTACATGTACTTCTATTAGAGGTGTACTTCAACTAGAGGCTGTACTTCTAATTCTCAGCCCTCTCTTTTTGGTGTACTTCTAATAGAGGGTGTACCTCTATTCTTCGGCTCAATTTTTCGAATTTCCAGTGGTAGGCTCTTCACATTTCTTAATTTCCAGGATAACACCAAAAAATTGTATTTAACAAAATTTCAGACTGGGCTCAATTGAGTTGATGCTTTCACAATCCCTGATATCATAAATTCACACCTTTATTTCTTCCAAAAAATGTATAAGTTCGTTTTCGATGTTGCTGACAGGTGCTTCATCGGCTTGTTATGTTTAAAAACAATTTAAAGGCAGCGTTCACGATGAACATCATCGGTGATTTCCACAGTGAAATGATAGGCGAGTAAGATTCTAGGCTCCCAGTGTCGAAAAAACGGTGAAAAACGAGCCAGAAGTGGCAAAACAAAACATCAGCAAACAAGCGTTTTGGTGTCCCGAAACCGCCCGGTGCTCCACTTCCGCGCCCTCGATGTGAACAAATGAAGACTCAGATTACAGAAATGATCAAGTCAAGGAAGTACTGATAAGTGAGCTGATCGCTTGACTGCACCTTGATAGCGGTCAATTCCTCCATGCTCAAAAATCAGCGTAAAAAAGGGAGGGTCTACTTTGACTCAAAAACGCGTCTTTTGCGTGGTTTTCAAGCATACCTTGCTATATTAGGCACCAGACCTTCTGTAAACCGAGGTGATATCGGAAGTAAAATTTATTGTGAACACTGCCTTTAACTGATCGCCTTTCGAACCGTCCAGAGCGATTGAAAAGCGCGGTTCTTGAACGACCTGACAACAGCTTTTCTTGAAGCGAGCTCTTTGCGTCTACAATCCACTATAGGTAAAGTCTACCATTGGTGGTTTCTGATTTGTATAAGCGATTTCTATACGTAAATGATCCAATCTTCGTAACGCTGGGGAATCTTGTTTTTTTTTAAGCACCGCTAAAGTCAACGTCTAGGGCCAAAACAAGTCGACATTGATCGACTAAAACCCAATCAAACAAAAATATTTGTAAAGAACCTAAATAAACTCTGTGCATTCGCCGCGAATAACACCAATGTCGAACTTTAGCTCTGCGTTTTTTCCTGGTCATTTGAAGTTCGCTGAGGTTTCATCATGAGTTGTCCCAAACAAGCAATCTTTGACCAAGGAAAGGATAGCCGATAGTTTTGTTTGTGAATATTCAAACCTCACATTATTGAAAAAAACTCGGGCAAACTGGTCTCTCTCAAATGCCACATTCGTGTTGCCAATCACTCACCCAAGTACTGAGGTCCACTCCAAAAAAGAGGTGTACTTCAAATAGAGGGTGTACTTCTAATACTCAGACCTCTATTTTATATGTACTTCTAATAGAGGTGTACTTCAAATAGAGGGTGTAATTCTAATACTCAGCCTTCCCTTTTAGGTGAACTTCTATTAGAGGTGTACTTCAAATAGAGGTGTACTTCTATTAGAGTAAATACGGTATCTACCCTCATTGAAATTGATTGAACTATTTATTTTGAGAGTTCTATGAGGACTTCGGGGTTTTATAGCAGGTGAGGAATGTAGGTTGAATTAAAATTTAGCCCGTTAAGGGTATGGTATACTTTTGCGACACACGGTCGCGTCGTTCTGCAAAGCGACAGCGACCGCCCCCCGCCCTTTAAATCCGTCGCAGTCGCAGTGGGCTGCACAGCGACAGCGACTGTGGTAGAACCAGGCTACGGCACATTTGCAGTATGTCAGCCCTCCGCGACACGTCGCTGCGACGCACACGCGACATCTATTTCTAGGACGGCCGTTGCTATTGCTCCGATGCGGGTCCCGCCGCGATTTGTGTTAGATTGCATGCCTGTCGCTCATTACAGCGACAAAGTATACCGTACTCATTAGGGTCACTCGAGAACCTAGGTTCAACAAGCTGCATTCAAAGCATTAATTAAAGGGAGTGTTCACGAGCAATATCACCCAAAATTGGTGTTTGTTGGTCGTGTGGCAACTATTAGTGAAGGAACAGTGAAGAAAAACGTTTGGAGTAAGCTAAAATAACGGTTTCAAACATTCAGGGCGTGGACGAGCTTACTGGCCCTGCTAGTTTCCCCAAAACGGATCGATCAGGCTGAACGCAACGGAGTTGCTTGGCAATTAGCCATTGAACACGTACGCGGCCCCGCGAGCTCGTCCGAAAGTCTGTGGGGGGGGGGCGGGCCGGGATAGGCAGGCACAACGGGATAACTTTCAGAGCCGCTTTTATTGATTTCTGATTTCTTGGACCCCATCCCTCCAGCCTCTGCCAACTTAGTATTTCACACTTTAAAGGCAGCATACACGCTCGCAAGCATAGTCGAGATAACAGCATAGATAGGTCCGCACGGCCCGTACTATGTCGTCAACGACGTTTGAAGCGCTGAAAACTGTCCAGGATGACAATATTTGACAATGTTTGAGCAATCTTGCCTTCCACGCCCGTATTTTCACACCCCTTCGAGTAACAGAATGAGAATCGATACTTGAGAAAACATGTTTTAACTTAGAATGATAGCACTATAAAAAGGGAGTGCAGTAGAGAAAAAACTCGATTTACCTCAATATAACATGTTTGTGCACTGATAAAATCCTCCATTTCAAGAGGTCAGCCAAAGTAGAGCGGCATTCTCGAAAGTGGACGAGAGTGAATAGGTATGCAGACATGTTATACTCAAGTAAACCAAGCTATTTGTCTCGTGCACTCCCATTTGATAGTGCTACCACTCTCAATTATCACACGTTTTCACAAGTATCGATTCTCATTCTGTTACTCGAGGGGGTGTGAAACTACGGGCGTGGAAGGCAAGATTGCTCAAACATTGTCAAATATTGTCATTCTGGACAGTTTTAAGCGCTTCAAACGTCGTTGACGACATAGTACGGGCCGTCCCGACCTATCTATCCTGTTATCTCGACTATGCTTGCGAGCGTGTATGCTGCCTTTAACCTCGTGAACGAGATTTATCGTGGACACTGCCATTAATGTGAAAATCGAAACACCGGGGATTTTGGTGATTGCCTCGTTTAGCGATACCAGACTTTACCGTGCAATTATTCTCTTTTTTCTTACATGGGTGCAGATATAGATCTTCACATTTAGAATGGTACTTCGGAGCGGAAAACTGTAGCAGTGAAAAATTCAAGGAATGTCATAGGTCAAAACGGGGTGCCTTCCAACTTGACTCGTTTCCAATCTTACCTGGTGTTGAGGTGATGCAGTAAGCATTCTCGTATGTATTGGAGAATTTTCGACGAGACTCGTTCATTTTTTCCTATCATTCAATTTTCTCGCACGCACGTTGACCTACCGTAATACCAGAATTCCAAGCGTGCTGCTTCCCTACCCAATAGGTGCAGACATCGAAGTATATGAGCGTTCTACGTCACGCGAAGTGTCCTTCTGAAGGCTGGCTTCTCAGTTAAAACATATGAAGACGTCCTATGTCTGTCAGTAAATCTGCTTACAATGCGCAGAGAATGTAAAGGCAGTGTTCGCGATAAAAGTCGTTTTTCTGTTTTCGCCTATCTTGAAACGGCCCCATGCTGATTTCAAGGATGTCCCTGGAATCGTACAAGACCCCCTGGAAACGGAGTTATGGCCACTCAAAATTCACCTAGGGAAGCATTGTGTACGAGTTGTCCGAGGCTTGGAACTCCCGTTTGTTGCAGCCGATGTGTGCGAGCCGACCTGAGTAAAGAGAGCCGTTGAGAATGAAGGGAAGAACGGGGCCTTCGATCGGAAACCATCGTTCATTTAACCACGAATTCAGTGGAACTGTTATAGGACGTGGACGCAGTGGCTCAATGGGTTGGCTGGCCCACGAGATTTTCACCCACTTCCTGGCCGTTTTCCGTCGCACTTCCGTTCTTAATCCTCTTAGAAGGACCCAAAGCTTACGTTTGGGCCGAAAAACGTGTAACTCTTTGTGAACACTGCGTTTAGGACAACCTTGACAGTTTTTACAACCAAATAGCACAGCTTTGAATAAAAAAATGGTTTAATTATACGCTGACACAATGATTCTGTTCATTATTCAGCATTATTCAGTAGCTTTTACCCTGGATTAATTCCGTCTCATTCAAAGCATATTCCATCCTATTTCAGTCCTCTGTATACTCATCGGCAACTCGAGAAGTGTTTGAAAGAAGCGGAGCATTATCTGATGTCTCAATGACCAAGCAAATTCCATAAAAACGCAAACATTCTTTGTACGATGCCCAGGTACGGGTCGAAAAACCCAACGCTAAGGATGAGACGTGTCGGACGATTTTCCGCCCCTGAGTCTGCCGCGGAGTCTTGTCTCTGCGCTCCAGCCCATCGACCAAAACGTCTCACAAACCCAATTTGAGCCATACCTATCCTAGCACTCCGCGAATCGTTAAAAGTCGCGATTTGCCATTCAAATTTTCCCCTCCGAAGAAAAGCTTTGAACGAGATCAAGTCGAAAACTTCTGGAAAATCGACAATTAAACTCTAGATCCGTGATCGACGCCCCAAATAACTCCACCTAGGAGAATTTCTTGAGTCAAGTCTAGGACATTTTTCTAGAAACGATTTCTTCTCAGAGTTTCCAGAGCCTCTCCTATTGGTATAAACAAACGCCCACATTGGAAGAAATTCGTTGTAAGAAATAAACTCTCCAATCGAAAAATTCTGTTGAAGTTCAAAAACGCTAACAGTTCCTGTGCAAAAGTTTGGCAAATGTGGCTTCACCAAAATTTTTGCTCAGATGGACTAATGCTTGCGCGTTTTGGAAGGTACAATAAGTGCGTAAATCTGATAAAAAATACCTATGACTTTTTTCAGAGTGGCTTTAGGCAGCTGCAAAGGCCATATTCAATTTCAACTCCTAAAATGGTTCTAGAAAAGTGCATCCCATCCGGGATAGCCAGGCTGACAAAACGTAGTTCCGTTGTGAGATTCCAAGGGGCAAAATTATGGTAGTCTGGCTCCCGTCATTAGTTGGACGATAGTCCTAGTCCCACCTTGGCGATATGTAAGTGAAGCCACCCAAAACGGAGTACGGAAATTTTGCCTCTTCTTGGCCGTCTTGGGTCGTCCGAAGTCCCTCCTAGGTCGTTTTGCTAATCCCACTTAGTCCCACCCCTCCGCAATCTAATCGCCTTTCTGCTTTTTCGACCCCTTAGCATTAGCGCCGACTACTGTGAAAATAATGGAAAGACTGATTCGCGATAAGCTGGCATCTTTCGTGATTGAAACAGATTTCACTGTGCTTCTCTGAAGCGAAATTCCGGTCCACAATTGCACGTCTCGACACACGCTTTGCGACCGCACGCGCTCGAATCAGTAGAGCTCTCCAACGCCAAAGCCAACTCGATGTGGCTTTTTGATACGGTTTTCTTCAATTTTTATTCAGTTTCCAGTTTCCAAAACCCATCCCCTAGAGCCAACAGGTCGGCGGCTGCTGCACTGGAAACTCCTCCCGACTCCAAAGCGCGTGGCCGCAAAGCGTGTCGAGAAGCAATTGCAGACCGGAAATTCGGCCCAGAGAAGCACAGTATTCCTTTTGAACAACACGGTTTCACTGCTGGTGCATTCACCGTCACTGAGCTTGTAGACGCTGCGTTTTTTGATTGGTATTCGGGTATCAACAAGGGGAAATTCACTGATAATATCTCACTTTGATTTATTGAAGGCTTTTGATGAAAATGAAAAATTGCTCGTTAAGCTTACGTAATCTTGGTGTCGTTGGTCCGTAGCTTGATCGTGGCTCAGATCGTATTTGGAAGGAACAGACGCTGTATGTGGGTTAAGGTGGAGAACTCCTTTTCATCGCGTTGCCCCCTTTGCACCAGTGGTGTGCCTCAAGGATTCGTTTGTCTCACTCTTTTGTTACTTATTTATACACATGACCTGCCCAACACATCCCTCAATTAAGGTGTGCAGATATATGCTTTGACGACATCGAGGTGATACGGTACTTATAATGATCAGATCTCAGACAGAGGTCCCTCTAGCTCTGTCTCAGTCCATAGCGAATATTGTGGATTGAGGCTTCTGTTTGGGGAGAGATACTCTGTCGAATTTGTCCAAAAACTTCATTTGTCGCACACATTGGTAATGTCGCTGCTCCAGAAAACAGTTTGAACGATCTCAGCATTAACGACTCGCAAGAGGTTCACGATTTGGGAATTATAGTCCAACTCCAGCTTGGAATTTTTGGAAACACATGTAAACACGATCGTTTGAAAGGTTTCTTCAGTCATGTTTAGAATTTGTAGAAACATAAAAAATGCAGACTTCTGTATTCTAATCCAAGCTTCTACAAAGCATATGTTATACCAGTTTTTAGAATACCGTTCAGAAATTTGGAGTCTCCATTTCACAGAGAAAACTTCAAAGGAAGCTTGGAAAAAGTGCAACAGACTTTCGCAAAGGATCTTGATGTCTGATGCTTTTCGAATCCCACGACTACCATTAGCGCCATGCCAAGTTATGAAGAAAAGAAAGAAACAATTTAGTCTAGAAAAAGTCTCCTTTATCGACGCGTCTTCAATGATTTAGTTTTCTGTTCCAAAGTTCTTAAATGTGAGGTCAGGCTCAAACTCCTTAGCAAGTACTGAGAATATTTCTGGCCTTGTAGGGAACGCAACTGGTTTATTTTCATTACAAAATTCTAAAGTCAACAAAAGAGAGCCAGTCCTAAAGTCTTAAACTACTTATTCTATAGGTGTGCTAGATGGCTAGAATTGCTACCTTCCTAGCTTTCTAGAGATTAACTGATAAAAAGTTTTCTGTAGCAGTCACTGAAAAGGATAAGATCTACTTTCAGTTCTCCAGAATCCAGGACTTTGTAGTGGTCTGTTGTAATCATAACGAAAACTTGGCAAAGCTATATTGTTGGATGGAGGAAGTGGCTTTATGAGTATGATCTTGTGCGCATAGGCTACGATGCCGAGCTGCCTTGAGTTCATGTTGTGTTCTTGTGTTGTTGTAGCTGTTGTTTTTATGAAAAGAATGGGAGGTTCCTCCTCTGAGAGTATTGGCCGCGAAAAGAGGCGGAAAATAGCCCACCCTAGGGCTCCACGCAGCGGCTCCTGGCGGGCTCTTTCCCGGCTATTTCTCGGCTTTTCGCGAAACGGGACAAAGAAGTAGCCGGAGAAATAGCCGAGATCTAACCGAGAAATATCTAGAAGTAAACAAAATTGACCAAAACGCAACCGTAGAAGGCTCGCCGAGCCACCATCTGGGAGCCGCAAGCTGTTGGGCAGGGCCTTCAGAGAGGCTGAACGAGGTCCAAGCACACCTCATACTTGGGTAATGTGAACCGACGGAGGTGCTGAAAATCTGTATCATGCCTCTGAGAATGCTCCCGCATATCTACCTGGATAGCATTATTTCTCGGCTATTTCGCGGCCAGCATCATTTGGCGGCTATTTTGCGGCGCGCATTATTTAGCGGCTGTTTCAGCTCGGCTATTTCGCGGTGAGCATTATTTCGCGGCTATTATCGCGACTATTTGGGAGTTGGTGGCTTTGAAGCTAAGTTGTTAAGTGTAGGGAATGCCTAACATTCGAAAACTTGGTGTCAGAGTTTACATAAATGCCCTAGTGCTCTTGTAAATGGCGTCTTCCTAGCGTCATCCACCTGATTTTTTCCCTTGTGGTCGTATATATCGTTCATTTTCACAATGCTGTGTTTCGAAATAGATTTGAGAATTGCAACTTCCTTCATTAGAAAAGGGTACAATGAGCTTTTTAGATGTATCAATAATGAAGTGCCTCCACTTTTCGTTTGATTCCTTGTGGTTACTGCAAATGGCTGGATTTGTTTTCGTATGTACCGGTTCTTTTATTTTCTTACGCACCTTTATAGCGTGCATGCTAATAAATAAACAAATGAAAAATAAGGACAATGAAATATCGTCTTTTTTGTTAAAGGCAGCATATACACGTAAAACCTGGTTGAGATATCTACGTGAATCGAACCGCATGGCTTACAAAAACATATTGCCTACGCATTTTGAAGTGTCAAAAACGACCCACAATGCCACTACATACAGTTAGAAGTTGATTCCGCTCCTGAATTTTCCACGCCCCTGTATTTTGCCTTTTTTCCTCCAACGCAGGGTTGCTGAGCCATCTTCGCCGTCAGTGACATGTGTGGTTTACTTGTTAGGCAATCTACGAACAGTACCGACGGTGAATATGACCCAGCAGCCTTGAGTTGCAGGAAAAGGGCAAAATACAGGGGAGCGTGGAAAATACAGGGCCAGAGGCCAACACGTGAAAGCGGCATTGTGGGTCGTTTTTGGCACTTCAGAATGCCGTAGGCGTTGTAATCTGGACCGTACCATTCTATTTTTCGTAGTTATCTCAATCACGTTTACGAGCGTGTATGCTGCCGCTTTTTGAGCCGTCGTGGGTCATCCGTAGCCCCCCTCTAAGACGTCCGTAGTCTCACTTCCCCACTCGGTCGACACACATGGCTGGAACTTATACAGAGCAGGACAGAAAATTGTGTTATTGTCCAATAGGCCGTCCTGGGTCGTTCGTAGCCCCTCCCTACCTTTTCCCTATCGAAGTTGTATCTATGATACCATCAACACCATTGCGGCGGTAGAGACGCGGCCTATGCTGGCACCTTGACGACCCAGTTTGGGCCTACGAACGACTCAGGTGATGACTACGGACGACCCTATCCTAAAGAGGAGTACGTCGGACTATTATTCAGGCATGAGGGGGCTTCCTACGGAACCATATAAAAACTCATGCGGTTAAAAGCCTATTAAATCTTAAATTTGTTCAAGAGGTGTAGCCATTATTTCCCATGGGTTCGGTGCTTATGGCGCCTTTCTGTACCACTTTGGTTTACATAAATATAAACATTCAGTTAGACGCACTGTTTACGATGGATTTGGTTTTAGAGTTTTCCATATATGATGGAAGCTCTTGTTACCTGTGCATATAACAGGTACGTTGAAAAAGTCGAGAAAAAATCGCTGGAAGACTGTTTTTAACTGGAAATTTTATGAATCGATTTTTGAGAAAGGAAGAGGATTGATCGCTAGAAATCGTCAGTGTTATCACTTAACCAATGTATATATTTCATCAGGTTTCACTGATTCGTGCTATACAATTTGTTGAATCCTTTTTGATCAGAGCATCGGTTTTTTTTGACAAAGGTTCGAGGCATTCGAGCCTTTCGTATATCTTACATAATAATGTGTTGGTTACTCCAAGCAGACTCTCATCTGCGTTTCTAAAGGACGTTGATAGAGTTTAGCATGGGTACTTAGCGCATTATTGTGCGTAGGTTTTTACCCAGTCAGCGAATAAAACCCCAAAAACGGTGCTTTTCCCAGAAGCTACGATGCCTTCAAATATTGTATGGCTTTTCTTGGAGAGCTTGAAGCTGCAGGAATAGGCTTCCGCTAGCCGTAGAGTCCTTCACGCGGAACAATTTATAGCGCCGTTCATTGCACTAGGTAAGCAAAAAGTACACAACCGAACAGGAAAAAGGCAATAAAATCTTTGGCCTCCACAATGAAGAGATAATAATATGATGACTTGCACTCAAAATCTGAGGGTACAAACGTAGAAAAAGTGCGCAAGTTTCTTCAAGTACAAGCATTCATAAAATACATTCACACCGAGAACGACAGAGGCAAAAAGAAACAAATGAGTTGAACCACACTAATGCAGAGATGAAAACAATAGGACTGATGGCATCATAACAATGAAAACATTTACAGACACCAAGGCTGAAAAGTGAGAAATGTGGCGTCAGAACGAGATTAAACATAATCAGCATCGCATGATGACAGTACAACCCGAAGAAATGATGGAAGGGAAGTGTGTCAGTGGCTGAGAAACAAGTTTGATTTTTTATCGATCACCTGGGCTACTAGATAGAATTTCTTTGGTGAAGCTCCAATCTACCCATTTCGTACTTTAAAAGTGCCGAACACAAGCAAGGTCATTGATTGGGTAAAAGTATCAGCGGTCAGCTGATCGACTACGGTTGTTCCAAGACTATGAAAGGAGATGAATTCATCGGTTGGTTCTCAGCTATGATTAAATGACTTCGATCGATAGACGTGGTCCCTGGCTGTCCCTGGAAACAGCAGCGAGTTGTTAGAAGTTATTCAGAAAATTCTGATAAAAACTTGGAATAAACACCCAATCGAGGTTTTGGAAGGGTCACCGGGTAATGGTATTTTTTTCCATAGAGTGCAATGGTTTATCAAATTACCATCGCTGATTTGACGAACTGCCATTAATTCAATGGTCTTTTCGAGGAGTGGATGAATGAAATATACGAAGGCGAGAATGTCGTGTTAAGTCATAGAATCTATGGCGCTTTACAGTGTTACATAGGAGCAATCTACGACTTACATATATTTTCTTTAAAGCAGAATTGATCCTCGGTCACTAGGCGTGCTATCAGTTTTTGCCAAAAATTAAGTATCGCCGTAATAAGATGCGATAAAAAGTGCAGAGTACACAATCGGACTCCCCAGCTAATGTTGCAAAACGAGTAGGGTTCCTGGGTTCTAAAAAGAAGTTGGGAGGAAATGCCTCAAGAGGTATGTATTTTTCAGGGTACGAAAAAATTCCCTTCCCTACAAGCGATTTGAAAGAATGAGAAATTCGTTGTTTCCTATTTGAAATCCACAGAAGATTAGATATAGAAGTTAACTCACCGACGTGCAGATGTGCACTCCTCGTTGCTTCTCCATTTGGCACATTTGGCACTGACGACTGTTCAAGCAGTCTGAGGACAACTCATTTTTGAAATCAACAGTGTTTTCAGAGATCTTGATACCTATACAGTTAAGAGCGTTTACCTGTTTCAACGACAAAGGTTGGATTCAAATACGATGCATTCCTTTTGTTGAGCATCTCCAACGTCTGTAGATGCACGAGGTTTGGTATTTGTATAGAATGCTTCTTCTGCTCCTCTGTAAGAGAAAACTGCAGACATTTATCCGACCGAAGTATGAATGTAAGCTACAAAAGAAGATTTAATCACAACACATATTCTGCTATTGTGGTAATGTGATTCGTTCGAAACTTACATAATGATGGTGATGGCAATCTCTGTAGCGTGTGCATTGGACCCCAACAAAGAGGATGCATAGCTTCTTCCTCCAGAGGCAGCGATATCACTGTAAAGATCTTGTTGACCAAACATGGCTTCATCCTCCAAGCTAGGCAGTCAACTCCTCTCGCAGCTGCAGCTTAATTAGACCCTAGCTACACTTCGGCAGAATAAACATGCCCTACATGAACACATTGTGGAACTTCAAATTCCTAGCGAAAAGTCATTGTAGCGGGCTCAAAACAGAGAGTTCCATCACAGAAAAAATTCCTTCCAGGAACAAGTATGAGGACGAGTCCATAACGCAACGAAAAGATGAGAAGACATGTATCATGAAGAGCTAACGCATGCTGAGGAGATACTTTTTATAAAACAAAGTCTGCGTATAGGAAGCGTCCCAGCTGAAAGTGATTCTGGCAAATTTGCAGCCGGTTGGTCCCGCAGCGAATAGCATGTTTTGCAGCATTACTCGCTCTGCTTCCTGCAGCATTTCGCCGCTTCTTACAGCTAGCCGTTCCTTTTAGGTGCTTGCTTCTCTGTAGTAGTTTGATGTTAGGAGAAGCTATATCATTTCCGCAGTTTCCAGAGTACAACTAGGGCCCAATCAACAGCTGCATCTGGCTTGACAGAAAT
>JAPDOI010001712.1:0-150365 GCA_029168955.1 Aplectana chamaeleonis
ATTAAGTAGGGCTTCAGAAGACGTGGATCGGGGTGACGTGGGAATTCAGTAGGACTTCAGAAGACGCGTGATGGGGTGCCCGTGGAATTCAGTAGCGCATCCAGAAGGCATGATATTGGTGACCTGGAAATTCAGTAGCGCATCAGAAGGCATGATATTGGTGACCTGCGGAAATTTAGTAGGGCTTCAGAAGACGTGATCGGGGTGACGTGGGAATTCGTTCTGGGGCTTCAGAAGACGTCTTCGGGAGTGACGTGGGAATTCAGTAGGGCTTCAGAAGACGTGTTCGGTGACGTTAGAATTCAGTAGCGCATCAGAAGGCGTGATATTGGTGGCGTGGAAATTTAGTAGGTCTTCAGAAAACGTGATCGGGGTGCCGTGGAAATTCGGTAGGGCTTCAGAGAAGACGTGATCGGGGTGACGATGGGAATTCAGTAGGGCTTCAGAAGACTTAATCGGGGTGACGTGGAAATTCAGTGAGAGCTTTAGAAGACGTGATCGGGGTGACGTGGGAGATTCAGTAGGGCATCAGAAGACGTGATCCAGGGTGACATGGAATTCAATAGGACTTCAGAAGACGTCAACGGTGGCTGCGAGGGTGGCCGGAGAAAGCTACGGCTCCATCGATTGGCGGAAGCCAGAACGAATACTACATGAAGGGTGGCCGGTGAAGCCGGCCCATCGTTTGGCGGAGCCAGACGAATACTACATGGAGGGTGGCCGGCGAAGCCGGCCCATTGTTTGCCGGCCAAACGAATACTACATGGAGGGTGGCCGGCGAAGCCGGGCCCATCGCTTGGCGAAGCCATACGAATACTACATGGAGGGTGGCCGGCGAAGCCGGCCCATCGTTTAGCGAAGCCAAACGAATACTGATGGAGGGTGGCCGACGAAGCCGGCCCATCGTTTGGCGAAGTCAAACGAATACTACATGGAGGGTGGCCGGCGAAGCCGGCCCATCACTTGGAGAAGCCAAACGAGTACTACATGGAGGGTGGCCGGCGAAGCCGGCCCATCACTTGGAGAAGCCAAACGAGTACTACATGGAGGGTGGTCGGCAAAGCCGGCCCATCGTTTGGCGGAGCCAAACGAATACTACATGGAGGGTGGCCGGCGAAGCCGGCCCATCGTTTGGCGAAGTCAAACGAATACTACATGGAGGGTGGCCGGCGAAGCCGGCCCATCGTTTGGCGAAGCCAAACGAATACTACATTGAGGGTGGCCGGCGAAGCCGGCCCATCGTTTGGCGAAGTCAAACGAATACTACATAGAGGGTGTCCGGCGAAGCCGGCCCATCACTTCGAGAAGCCAAACGAGTACTACATGGAGGGTGGCCGGCGAAGCCGACCCAGCTTGGCGAAGCCAAACGAATACTACATGGATGGTGGTCGGCAAAGCCGACCCATCGTTTGGCGCAGCCGAACGAATACTACATGAAGGGTGGCCGGCAAAGCCGGCCCATCGATTGGCGAAGCCAAACGAATACTACATGGAGGGTGGTCGGCTAAGCCGGCCCATCGTTTGGCGGAGCCAAACGAATACTACATGGAGGGTGGCCGGCGAAGCCGGCCCATCGTTTGGCGAAGCCAAACGAATACTACATGGAGGGTGGCCGGCGAAGCCGACCCATCGCTTGGCGAAGCCAAACGAATACTACATGGAGGGTGGTCGGCAAAGCCGGCCCATCGTTTGGCGCAGCCGAACGAATACTACATGAAGGGTGGCCGGCGAAGCCGGCCCATCGATTGGCGAAGCCAAGCGAATACTACATGGAGGGTGGTCGGCAAAGCCGGCCCATCGTTTGGCGGAGCCAAACGAATACTACATGGAGGGTGGCCGGCGAAGCCGGCCCATCGTTTGGCGAAGCCAAACGAATACTACATAGAGGGTGGCCGGCGAAGCCGGCCCATCGCGTTGGCGAAGTCAAAACGAATACTACATAGAGGGTGGTCGGCGAAGCCGGCCCATCGTTTGGCGAAGTCAGACAAATACTGCATAGAGGGGTGGCCGGCGAGTTAGTCCATCGTCATGGCGAAGCCAACCGAATACTACATAGAGGGTGGCCGGCGGAGCCGGCCCATCGTTTGGCGAAGCCAAACGAATACTACATAGAGGGTGTCCGGCGAAGCCGGCCCATAGTTTGGCGAAGCCAAACGAATACTACATAGAGGGTGGCCGGCGAAGCCGGCCCATCGTTTGGCGAAGTCAAACAAATACTACATGGAGGGTGGCCGGCAAAGCCGGCCCATCGTTTGGCGAAACCAAACGAATACTACCTGGAGGATGGCCGGCGAAGCCGGACCATCGTTTGGCGAAGCCAAACGAATACTACATAGAGGGTCTCCGGCGAAGCCGGCCCATAGTTTGGCGAAGCCAAACGAATACTTCATCGAGTGTGGCCGGCGAAGCCGACCCAGCTTGGCGAAGCCAAACGAATACTACATGGATGGTGGTCGGCAAAGCCGGCCCATCGTTTGGCGGAGCCAAACGAATACTACATGGAGGGTGGCCGGCGAAGCCGGCCCATCGTTTGGCGAAGCCAAACGAATACTACATGGAGGGTGGTCGGCAAAGCCGGCCCATCGTTTGGCGCAGCCGAACGAATACTACATGAAGGGTGGCCGGCGAAGCCGGCCCATCGATTGGCGAAGCCAAGCGAATACTACATGGAGGGTGGTCGGCAAAGCCGGCCCATCGTTTGGCGGAGCCAAACGAATACTACATGGAGGGTGGCCGGCAAAGCCGGCCCATCGTTTGGCGAAACCAAACGAATACTACCTGGAGGATGGCCGGCGAAGCCGGCCCATCGTTTGGCGAAGCCAAACGAATACTACATAGAGGGTGGCCGGCGGAGCCGGCCCATCGTTTGGCGAAGCCAAACGAATACTACATAGAGGGTGTCCGGCGAAGCCGGCCCATAGTTTGGCGAAGCCAAACGAATACTACATAGAGGGTGGCCGGCGAAGCCGGCCCATCGATTGGCGAAGTCAAACAAATACTACATGGAGGGTGGCCGGCAAAGCCGGCCCATCGTTTGGCGAAACCAAACGAATACTACCTGGAGGATGGCCGGCGAAGCCGGACCATCGTTTGGCGAAGCCAAACGAATACTACATAGAGGGTCTCCGGCGAAGCCGGCCCATAGTTTGGCGAAGCCAAACGAATACTTCATCGAGTGTGGCCGGCGAAGCCGGCCCATCGTTTGGCGAAGCCGAACGAATACTACATGAAGGGTGGCCGGCAAAGCCTGCCCATCGTTTGGCGCAGCCAAACGAATACTACATGAAGGGTGGCCGGCAAAGCCGGCCCATCGTTTGGCGCAGCCAAACGAATACTACATGGAGGGTAGCCGGCGAAGCCGGCCCATCGTTTGGCGAAGCCAAACGAATACTACATGGAGGGTGGCCGGCGAAGCCGGCCCATCGTTTGGCGGTGCTGTTATCTATACATACGCTCTTCACTTGTTTTGTTGTAGAGGTGGTGTCGTTGTTACCTTTAAACTTTTTCTTCGTATTACAATAAGTATGCTTTCATTTTCAAGCAGACTTTTCGTTACTTAAAATTGCCTGAAGCTTTTTCTTCATTGTTAAAGGCAGTGGTCACGATGAAAAACGTTATCGAAAAAAACTACAAAAATCAGCTTAGATCGAAAGCAGCTGAAAAACCAGGAAGGTAGAGCGGTGAAAACAGGCTAGAATTAGAGTTTTTAGGGGCCAAAGATGTCAGTTTGTGCACACGTGCACAGCGCCGCTCAAAAAGATCGCAGTCTCATGTCGAGCGATCAAAAATCATCGACATTCAGAGAAAGAAATAAATGCATTTTAACCTAATGAAAAGAGTTGAACAATTAATGCAATCATTTAAGTCAATGTTTTTGACTAGATTAGCACATAAATATTCGAGCAGGGCAGTCCGAAGATTTCAAGCCAGCTGATGTTCTTGATACTAGAGATCATCGATGCCGATAATATGGAGCGGACTCGTCCACCATCAAAAGACAAGAAAGTTCAGGCTTCAAATTTGGCCCGAAACAGCGGTTTTTTTTGCGATTTTTCCTATAAGGTCCCACTACTCTAAACCCAGGAAAAAGTTTAGAGATTGAAAGAAGACAAGCATATTTTATCGCGACCACTGCCTTTAACTAACTCTGACTATACTACTGCCAGGGGGCACGCGCCTTCATGTTATGTGGCTGCCACGGGCTAGGGACCCGAAGGGTCACTAGTCACTATAATAAAGAATCGCAAGGGCAAGAAAAATAATGTTGACTATGGGGCTATATGGGGCTACGAAGCTGCCCCATCACCATGCGGGCGCTGTGCTTAGCGGGTGCCACGAAGGAGAGGATGAGCATTCAGCACAGCGCCTGCATGGTGGTGGGGCAGCTTCGAAGAGGAGCCAATTGGGGCGCGTTATTCAGCGCCTTCACCACTGCTTCGTCCTGCTTTTTTTGCTTTGTTTATCCTGCAAACGGGTGACGTGGGAATTCAGTAGGGCTTCAGAAAACGTAATCGGGGTGACGTGGGAATTCAGTAGTGCTTGAGGAGACGTGATCGGGGTGACGTGGGAATTCAGCAGGGCTTCAGAAGACGTGATCGGGGTGACGTGGAAATTAATTAGGGCTTTAGAAGACGTCTTCGGGGTGACGTGGGAATTCAGTAGGACTTCAGAAGACGTGATGGGGGTGACGTGGAAATTTAGTAGGTCTTCAGAAAACGTGATCGGGGTGCAGTGGAAATTCGGTAGGGCTTCAGAAGACGTGATCGGGGTGACGTGGGAATTCAGTAGGGCTTCAGAAGACGTGATCGAGGTGACGTGGGAATTAATTAGGGCTTTAGAAGACGTCTTCGGGGTGACGTGGGAATTCAGTAGGGCTTCAGAAGACGTCTTCGGGGTGACGTGGGAATTCAGTAGGGCTTCAGAAGACGTGATCGGGGTGACGTGGGAATTCAGTAGGACTTCAGAAGACGTGATGGGGGTGACGTGGGAATTATTTAGGGCTTTAAAAGACGTCTTCGGGGTGATGTGGGAATTCAGTAGGGCTTCAGAAGACGTCTTCGGGTGACGTGGGAATTCAGTAGGGCTTCAGAAGACGTCTTCGGGGTGACGAGGGAATTCAGTAGGGCTTCAGAAGACGTGATCGGGGTGACGTGGGAATTCAGTAGGACTTCAGAAGACGTGATGGGGGTGACGTGGAAATTAAGTAGGGCTTCAGAAGACGTGATCGGGGTGACGTGGGAATTAATTAGGGCTTTAGAAGACGTCTTCGGGGTGACGTGGGAATTCAGTAGGGCTTCAGAAGACGTGATCGGGGTGACGTGGGAATTCAGTAGGAATTCAGAAGACGTGATGGGGGTGCCGTGGGAATTCAGTAGCGCATCAGAAGGCATGATATTGGTGACCTGGAAATTCAGTAGCGCATCAGAAGGCATGATATTGGTGACCTGGAAATTTAGTAGGGCTTCAGAAGACGTGATCGGGGTGACGTGGGAATTAATTGGGGCTTCAGAAGACGTCTTTGGGGTGACCTGGAAATTTAGTAGGGCTTCAGAAGACGTGATCGGGGTGACGTGGGAATTAATTAGGGCTTTAGAAGACGTCTTTGGGGTGACGTGGGAATTCAGTAGGGCTTCAGAAGACGTGATCGGGGTGACGTGGGAATTCAGTAGGACTTCAGAAGACGTGATGGGGGTGCCGTGGGAATTCAGTAGCGCATCAGAAGGCATGATATTGGTGACGTGGAAATTTAGTAGGGCTTCAGAAGACGTGATGGGGGTGACGTGGGAATTATTTAGGGCTTTAGAAGACGTCTTCGGGGTGATGTGGGAATTCAGTAGGGCTTCAGAAGACGTCTTCGGGGTGACGTGGGAATTCAGTAGGGCTTCAGAAGACGTGATCGGGGTGACGTGGGAATTCAGTAGGACTTCAGAAGACGTGATGGGGGTGACGTGGAAATTAAGTAGGGCTTCAGAAGACGTGATCGGGGTGACGTGGGAATTCAGTAGGACTTCAGAAGACGTGATGGGGGTGCCGTGGGAATTCAGTAGCGCATCAGAAGGCATGATATTGGTGACCTGGAAATTCAGTAGCGCATCAGAAGGCATGATATTGGTGACCTGGAAATTTAGTAGGGCTTCAGAAGACGTGATCGGGGTGACGTGGGAATTAATTGGGGCTTCAGAAGACGTCTTCGGGGTGACGTGGGAATTCAGTAGGGCTTCAGAAGACGTGTTCGGGGTGACGTGGGAATTCAGTAGCGCATCAGAAGGCGTGATATTGGTGGCGTGGAAATTTAGTAGGTCTTCAGAAAACGTGATCGGGGTGCCGTGGAAATTCGGTAGGGCTTCAGAAGACGTGATCGGGGTGACGTGGGAATTCAGTAGGGCTTCAGAAGACTTAATCGGGGTGACGTGGAAATTCGGTAGGGCTTTAGAAGACGTGATCGGGGTGACGTGGGAATTCAGTAGGGCATCAGAAGACGTGATCGGGGTGACATGGGAATTCAATAGGACTTCAGAAGACGTCAACGGTGGCTGCGAGGGTGGCCGGAGAAGCCGGCCCATCTTTTGGCGAAGCCAAACGAATACTACATGAAGGGTGGCCGGCGAAGCCGGCCCATCACTTGGAGAAGCCAAACGAGTACTACATGGAGGGTGGCCGGCGAAGCCGACCCAGCTTGGCGAAGCCAAACGAATACTACATGGAGGGTGGTCGGCAAAGCCGACCCATCGTTTGGCGCAGCCGAACGAATACTACATGAAGGGTGGCCGGCGAAGCCGGCCCATCGATTGGCGAAGCTAAACGAATACTACATAGAGGGTGGTCGGCTAAGCCGGCCCATCGTTTGGCGGAGCCAAACGAATACTACATGGAGGGTGGCCGGCGAAGCCGGCCCATCGTTTGGCGAAGCCAAACGAATACTACATGAAGGGTGGCCGGCGAAGCCGGCCCATCGTTTGGCGGAGCCAAACGAATACTACATGGAGGGTGGCCGGCGAAGCCGGCCCATCGTTTAGCGAAGCCAAACGAATACTACATGGAGATTGGCCGGCGAAGCCGGCCCATCGTTTGGCGAAGTCAAACGAATACTACATGGAGGGTGGCCGGCGAAGCCGGCCCATCACTTCGAGAAGCCAAACGAGTACTACATGGAGGGTGGCCGGCGAAGCCGACCCAGCTTGGCGAAGCCAAACGAATACTACATGGATGGTGGTCGGCAAAGCCGACCCATCGTTGGCGCAGCCGAACGAATACTACATGAAGGGTGGCCGGCAAAGCCGGCCCATCGATTGGCGAAGCCAAACGAATACTACATGGAGGGTGGTCGGCTAAGCCGGCCCATCGTTTGGCGGAGCCAAACGAATACTACATGGAGGGTGGCCGGCGAAGCCGGCCCATCGTTTGGCGAAGCCAAACGAATACTACATGGAGGGTGGCCGGCGAAGCCGACCCATCGCTTGGCGAAGCCAAACGAATACTACATGGAGGGTGGTCGGCAAAGCCGGCCCATCGTTTGGCGCAGCCGAACGAATACTACATGAAGGGTGGCCGGCGAAGCCGGCCCATCGATTGGCGAAGCCAAGCGAATACTACATGGAGGGTGGTCGGCAAAGCCGGCCCATCGTTTGGCGGAGCCAAACGAATACTACATGGAGGGTGGCCGGCGAAGCCGGCCCATCGTTTGGCGAAGCCAAACGAATACTACATGGAGGGTGGCCGGCGAAGCCGGCCCATCGTTTGGCGAAGCCAAACGAATACTACATAGAGGGTGGCCGGCGGAGCCGGCCCATCGTTTGGCGAAGCCAAACGAATACTACATAGAGGGTGTCCGGCGAAGCCGGCCCATCACTTCGAGAAGCCAAACGAGTACTACATGGAGGGTGGCCGGCGAAGCCGACCCAGCTTGGCGAAGCCAAACGAATACTACATGGATGGTGGTCGGCAAAGCCGACCCATCGTTTGGCGCAGCCGAACGAATACTACATGAAGGGTGGCCGGCAAAGCCGGCCCATCGATTGGCGAAGCCAAACGAATACTACATGGAGGGTGGTCGGCTAAGCCGGCCCATCGTTTGGCGGAGCCAAACGAATACTACATGGAGGGTGGCCGGCGAAGCCGGCCCATCGTTTGGCGAAGCCAAACGAATACTACATGGAGGGTGGCCGGCGAAGCCGACCCATCGCTTGGCGAAGCCAAACGAATACTACATGGAGGGTGGTCGGCAAAGCCGGCCCATCGTTTGGCGCAGCCGAACGAATACTACATGAAGGGTGGCCGGCGAAGCCGGCCCATCGATTGGCGAAGCCAAGCGAATACTACATGGAGGGTGGTCGGCAAAGCCGGCCTATCGTTTGGCGGAGCCAAACGAATACTACATGGAGGGTGGCCGGCGAAGCCGGCCCATCGTTTGGCGAAGCCAAACGAATACTACATTGAGGGTGGCCGGCGAAGCCGGCCCATCGTTTGGCGAAGTCAAACGAATACTACATAGAGGGTGGCCGGCGAAGCCGGCCCATCGTTTGGCGAAGTCAGACAAATACTACATAGAGGGTGGCCGGCGGAGCCGGCCCATCGTTTGGCGAAGCCAAACGAATACTACATAGAGGGTGGCCGGCGGAGCCGGCCCATCGTTTGGCGAAGCCAAACGAATACTACATAGAGGGTGTCCGGCGAAGCCGGCCCATAGTTTGGCGAAGCCAAACGAATACTACATAGAGGGTGGCCGGCGAAGCCGGCCCATCGTTTGGCGAAGTCAAACAAATACTACATGGAGGGTGGCCGGCAAAGCCGGCCCATCGTTTGGCGAAACCAAACGAATACTACCTGGAGGATGGCCGGCGAAGCCGGACCATCGTTTGGCGAAGCCAAACGAATACTACATAGAGGGTCTCCGGCGAAGCCGGCCCATAGTTTGGCGAAGCCAAACGAATACTTCATCGAGTGTGGCCGGCGAAGCCGACCCAGCTTGGCGAAGCCAAACGAATACTACATGGATGGTGGTCGGCAAAGCCGGCCCATCGTTTGGCGGAGCCAAACGAATACTACATGGAGGGTGGCCGGCGAAGCCGGCCCATCGTTTGGCGAAGCCAAACGAATACTACATGGAGGGTGGCCGGCGAAGCCGACCCATCGCTTGGCGAAGCCAAACGAATACTACATGGAGGGTGGTCGGCAAAGCCGGCCCATCGTTTGGCGCAGCCGAACGAATACTACATGAAGGGTGGCCGGCGAAGCCGGCCCATCGATTGGCGAAGCCAAGCGAATACTACATGGAGGGTGGTCGGCAAAGCCGGCCCATCGTTTGGCGGAGCCAAACGAATACTACATGGAGGGTGGCCGGCGAAGCCGGCCCATCGTTTGGCGAAGCCAAACGAATACTACATTGAGGGTGGCCGGCGAAGCCGGCCCATCGTTTGGCGAAGTCAAACGAATACTACATAGAGGGTGGCCGGCGAAGCCGGCCCATCGTTTGGCGAAGTCAGACAAATACTACATAGAGGGTGGCCGGCGGAGTTGCGCCATCGTTTGGCGAAGCCAAACGAGTACTACATAGAGGGTGGCCGGCGGAGTCGGCCTATCGTATAGCGAAGCCAAACGAAGACTACATAGAGGGTGTCCGGCGAAGCCGCCTTAGTTTGGCGCAGCCGAACGAATACTACATAGAGGGTGGCCGGCGAAGCCGGCCCATCGATTGGCGAAGTCAAACAAATACTACATGGAGGGTGGCCGGCAAAGCCGGCCCATCGTTTGGCGAAACCAAACGAATACTACATGGAGGGTAGCCGGCGAAGCCGGCCCATCGTTTGGCGAAGCCAAACGAATACTACATAGAGGGTCTCCCGGCGAAGCTGGCCCAGTTTGGCGAAGCCAAACGAATACTTCATCGAGTGTGGCCGGCAAAGCCGGCCCATCGATTGGCGAAGCCAAACGAATACTACATGGATGGTAGCCGGCGAAGCCGGCCCATCGTTTGGCGCAGCCAAACGACTACTACATGAAGGGTGGCCGGCAAAGCCGGCCCATCGTTTGGCACAGCCAAACGAATACTACATGGAGGGTAGCCGGCGAAGCCGGCCCATCGTTTGGCGAAGCCAAACGAATACTACATGGAGGGTGGCCGGCGAAGCCTGCCCATCATTTGGCGGTGCTGTTATCTATACATACGCTCTTCACTTGTTTTGTTGTAGAGGTGGTGTCGTTGTTACCTTTAAACTTTTTCTTCGTATTACAATAAGTATGCTTTCATTTTCAAGCAGACTTTTCGTTACTTAAAATTGCCTGTGAAGCTTTTTCTTCATTGTTAAAGGCAGTGGTCACGATGAAAAACGTTATCGAAAAAAACTACAAAAATCAGCTTAGATCGAAAGCAGCTGAAAAACCAGGAAGGTAGAGCGGTGAAAACAGGCTAGAATTAGAGTTTTTAGGGGCCAAAGATGTCAGTTTGTGCACACGTGCACAGCGCCGCTCAAAAAGATCGCAGTCTCATGTCGAGCGATCAAAAATCATCGACATTCAGAGAAAGAAATAAATGCATTTTAACCTAATGAAAAGAGTTGAACAATTAATGCAATCATTTAAGTCAATGTTTTTGACTAGATTAGCACATAAATATTCGAGCAGGGCAGTCCGAAGATTTCAAGCCAGCTGATGTTCTTGATACTAGAGATCATCGATGCCGATAATATGGAGCGGACTCGTCCACCATCAAAAGACAAGAAAGTTCAGGCTTCAAATTTGGCCCGAAACAGCGTTTTTTTTTGCGATTTTTCCTATAAGGTCCCACTACTCTAAACCCAGGAAAAAGTTTAGAGATTGAAAGAAGACAAGCATATTTTATCGCGACCACTGCCTTTAACTAACTCTGACTATACTACTGCCAGGGGGCACGCGCCTTCATGTTATGTGGCTGCCACGGGCTAGGGACCCGAAGGGTCACTAGTTGGTATAAATAAACGCCCAACCGAAAATCCGTACAAGTCCAAAACGCTATTAGTCTGCGCAAAGTTTGGAAAATGTTCCTCCAACCTAACTTTGCTTAGTGGGGTAGTTTTGGGCGCTGAACACGATTATGAAGTGCGTTTCCGGATTTTCGTAAAAATAATGCGCTTTTTGGAGGATACAATAAGTACGAAAATCAGAGAAAAAATCCCTATAACTTTTTTCAGAGTGGGTCTAGGCAGCTGCGATGGGCATATTCGGACTTTTCGTCCGAAAATGGTTCTAGAAAAGTACATTTCATTTGGAATGGTCACTATGACTTATTGTGGTTCCCTTGTTAGAAAACACGTAACGAATTGAAAAAATTTCAAACCCTACGTTTGCTTCCTGAGTTCTTTCAAAACGGCTTCCAGCTGTTCGACAGTGTTTTTCAGGTTGTCGGCGTAGATCGTCTGTGACTCGTACTTCTTCAGCACATTCTTCCTCTCAAGTTTATTGATAGCCTTCTCCAGATTTATATAGTCCTGCAAATGCAGGTTCATTGATAGTAGTTTCCCAGTCAGTCTAAGCACAATCACCTGTACAACTCCTTCGGTGAGTTTTATTCTGTCGACCGGAGCTTTTTCACGTCGCTTCTCTGAGTCAGTGCTTCTACGACTCTTTTTGTCCTCACCATCACTCTTCGTGCTTAACTCGTCATCATTCGGAGAGGTCAATGGACTGACTTTCGCCGATTTTGGACCTCAAAAAATTGATCCGTTTAAGACCTATTAACCTATTACTCAGAAAAATTATTTGAAAGCTACGAACCAGGTTTAGGTTTATTCTCGTCGTCGCTCTTATCAGCATTGACATTGTCCGCCCAGCGTTCATTCTGCTAAAGAAAATCTGCTGCAACAATGAAATGCTGGCCATCTCTCCAGTCCAGTCTGTTTTTGAATTATCCCATCTTTACCTTCCACCACTCTTCCCGCCAGTTTGTCGCTAGACTCAGGGTTACTGTTAAAGGCACCACCCAACCTAAAAATCGTTTCTATGTATTTGTGCCTATCTTTAACGGTCCCATGCTGATTCCATTGATGCCTCAGGAATCGTACAAGACCCCCTGGGAACGGAGTTACAGCCCTTCAAAAATTGATTTGCAGAAGCATGGTGGACGAGTTATCCGGGGCTTGTAACTTCCGTCATTTGCAACCGATACGTGCGAGTCGACCTGAATAGAGAGAGAGGCTGAGATGACGAAAATAACCGGTTTATTGCTTGGAAAAATCGCTCATTTCGCCACTGTTGAGCTCGAAAGATAGTGAAAGGGGCGAGGCGCTTCCCGATGTAGGCGCCCCAGGGTGGTTTCCTCCTATATCTCGTATCTCGCTTATTCGGAGGAATTGAGAGCTCGCACTTGGCAGATGTTATATAGGGTGGATGTGCTTCACAACTATATGGAAATCTCCGATTTCGCCCCTGAGCTTGGAATGTGCCTTTAATTACGGGTGGCACAATTGTTTATTGTTTATTGTGACGTGGCCGAGGGCACCCGTAAAAAAAAACATAGCAACATCCAAAAAAACCTCAAACTCCGAAAACAAATCCTGATTTTAAAACAAGTTTCGTAGCACAAAAACATTTTATATTGTCACTGATCAAGAAACGCGGCTCGCTAGCCGTCTGAACTGAGGTAAAGGAAGTGACAGAGCGTTGTTTATTTTAATAATGGTGTTGAAGGTAGGAACCGTTCTGTTGGAGGAAAACTTGGCTCTAATTTGGGTTTTGGTTGTCATAGTACTGACTCAGAATGGAAATTTACGACTAAATTTTACTAGATTACGACAAAAATTTAGTAAATTACCAGAGAATTTTACTAGATTTGGGCAAAGATTGTTCGAAAATTTCACGTAAATCTCTAAAATTTATTCGAAATCTAGTAAATTTTACTAGTATTTTACTCGTATTTTCACTAAAATTTACCAATGTTTCACTAGTTTTTTTTTTACTAAAATTTACTGGTAAATTACTCGTTTTTTACTAAAAAAATTATTACGACTTCGAACACAAAACTTACCGGAACTTGCTCGCATTTTAGTCGTTTTTCGACACACTCATTGTATTATAAATAACGATGTAACACTTTATATAAATATATTTCATCTCAAATTCACAAACATAACAGTAACAGTTCAATATTCAACAGAAACATAAATTTACCAGTACCATCACACCAATGACCAGATTCACAGAAACGAAAAATTGAAATCCTATATACAGATATACACTGCGTCTCAAAATACTAGCAAAATCGCAGAAAACGCCTACTCAGACGCACAAAAAGACGCCCGCATTCTTTCAACAGAATTTTTAGAGCCAAAAGTGCACCTCTAATTACTACATAGTTAATTTGTGGATCAAGTATGATATAATTATCATTTTTTTCCACACCAAATGTTAGAATCTTTCTTTTATGCTAGTTTCATACGCTTTTTCTAGCGATTTTTTCTGACTGGTTTTCGCCAGTAGTGGGTTCTTCAGAGCTTCGAAGATGCGTAAAGATTCACGCTACGTACTAAGATATTCTACAACGCCAGAAAAAGATACCAAATCAAAAAAAAATTTGGCAGCGAGGGTTGAGAACGCCGAATGTCGTGTGTGTTACAGGGTGTTGTAATTAATGCATACGACAATGATGGTCTTATAGTATTTGTCACCAGCCGCCTTGATGGACGAGAATTACCATGGTAATTCTCAAGTAAGAGAATTGGGGACACGTCGGTTAAGGGCGCGCTTTAACAGCTATACTTTGCTGTTCGACGTTTTGGGGTGGGAACAGGCCTTGTTTGTAAAGCCCTTTAATGCCGTCTAGACGTGTCTGGAGCCGGTGACACCTACGACATTCAGCGCTCACACCCCCTCACTGACAATCACTCCTAAATATGATGAGTCCTTCCAGCCTGATTGTGTCATATCTTTGTACTTAGCAGGGACCTCGTTGCATTTTAGAGGCTTTGAAGAAGCCATCATTGGTAAAAGCTAGTCAGATAAAGGATACAAGGAGAAGAGTCTAAAACTACCATGAAGGAAATTCTAGGATTCAATGCAGAAAAAAAAAGATTATCCTATCATATTGTATCTGCAAATTAACTGTGCAGCAATCAAAGATGCACTTCCAGCACTGAGAATTCTCTTCAAAAATCACAAGTGTCCGAGTGGGCGTCGAAGTAGGAAATCTCATGGACCCTACTAAAGTTTCAATACATTATCACGCCAATAGTGATGCAGTCTCGACTGCAACGAAATACAAATCCGAGATGCTCACGAACAGTTAGCTCCTACTGCCTGCTTCTCAGAGAGAATGTGTTTTCTTCGCTCGTAATCACTGCAAATTACAAATATCAAAATACCAATGTAGGAAACTGTGGTGAATTGAAATGCCTAATTTCTGAAAGTTGGGCTCCGCCGAAAAGGTCAAGGATTTGGCATTGCTCTAAAATGTAGTGAAATTGCTCTATTAGACTTTGCCATCAAACTGATTTCCTAAATGTAGTGAAATTGTTGAATCGATTTGGCTGTTGTTGGTATATGCAGATAACATAATCATTAAATGTAGTGAAATTGTTGCAAACGAATTTGGCAGGAGCTCTATGAATTATCACAGTCAAATCACGCGTCAGAAGGTACTCTGGCGAGCAAATAAAGACAAAAACAAAAAACTACTTCCTAATTACTGCTGAACGAAATGTGGCCTTATGGGCCAGAAATAAGGTTTTTGAATGTTAATCTGCCTTTTCAGTGTACCTCCCACTAAGGTACCAGACCTTCCCTCACCGATTAAATAAAAATCACGAAAACGAAATCTAACACAATTTATTAGCTACTGACGCTATGTCTTCGTGTCATCAACGCTTTTGCTGCTGGACTTATTCTTGTTCTCATGTAATTCAATATGCGCTCCAAGAAAACCCCCTTCTGACGCGTGATTTGACTGTGATAATTCATAGAGCTCCTGCCAAATCCGTTTGCAACAATTTCACTACATTTAATGATTATGTTATCTGCATATACCAACAACAGCCAAATCGATACAACAATTTCACTACATTTAGGAAATCAGTTTGATAGCCAAATCTAATAGAACAATTTCACTACACTTGAGAGCAATGCCAAATCCTTGACCTTTTCTGCGGAGCCCAACTTTCAGGAATTTCACAACTTTTTCCAAGGGTTTCCCTTCTACAATATCGTCAATCTCTAAAAGTCAAGTTGTTTTTTTTTAGAACATAGTGGGGGAAATGAAGAAACAACCGCTCCGCTGCTAAGACTGCAAGATAACAGTTGTAACGCGGCTTCCTACAAATAAGATACAAGGCATATACTTTTTGAATTTGAAAGTCTAAAAAATGAAGAAATGAGTTTAAAAATGACCCAATTGTACAGGGTCTAGGCACTATCCTTGACGGGGGGGGGGGTTCTGGCGCACCTAGCTATCGTTCTTGTTGATTCGGGGGCATGGCTTGCGTACGGTGTTCTGAACATTAAACTGAGCTCATGTGCACGTCCCATGATGTCCTGCACACTCCTACTGGGACCCAGCACACATTCCATGACGTCCTGCTCATCCCTATTGGGGCCCTGCACATGCTTCATGATGTCCTGCACACCTACTGATGTCCTGCACACATTCCATGAAGTCCTGCTCATTCCTACTAGGGTCATGCACACGTTTTATGATGTCCTGCACACTCCTACTAAGGTCCTGCACATATTCCATGACGTCCTGCACACCCCTACTAGGATCCTGCACACACTCTATGATGTCCTGCACACTTTTACTGAGGACCTGTACACATTCCATGACGTCCTGCTCATCCTCTCACAGGGTCCTGCACGCGTTCCATGATGTCCTGCACACTCTATTGGGGTCCCGCACAGGTCCCATGATGTCCTGCACTCTCCTACTGAGGTCCTGCACACATTCCACGACGTCCTGCACACCCCTACTGGGGTCCTGCACAGGTCCCATGATGTCCAGCACACTCCTACTAAGGTCCTGCACACTCCCACCGGGAGGTTCTGCACACATTCTACGACGTCCTGCACACCCCTACTAGGATCCTGCACACACTCTATGATGTCCTGCACACTTTTACTGAGGACCTGTACACATTCCATGACGTCCTGCTCATCCCTACAGGGGTCCTGCACGCGTTCCATGATGTCCTGCACACCTCTATTGGGGTCCCGCACAGGTCCCATGATGTCCTGCACTCTCCTACTGAGGTCCTGCACACATTCCACGACGTCCTGCACACCCCTACTGGGGTCCTGCACAGGTCCCATGATGTCCTGCATACTCCTACTAAGGTCCTGCACACTCCCACTGAGGTTCTGCACACATTCTACGACGTCCTGCACACCCCTACTAGGATCCTGCACACACTCTATGATGTCCTGCACACTTTTACTGAGGACCTGTACACATTCCATGACGTCCTGCTCATCCCTACAGGGGTCCTGCACGCGTTCCATGATGTCCTGCACACCTCTATTGGGGTCCCGCACAGGTCCCATGATGTCCTGCACTCTCCTACTGAGGTCCTGCACACATTCCACGACGTCCTGCACACCCCTACTGGGGTCCTGCACAGGTCCCATGATGTCCAGCACACTCCTACTAAGGTCTTGCACACGTTTCATGATGTCCTGCACACTCCTAGTGGGGTCCTGCACAGGTTTCATGATGTGCTGCGCACTCCTACTAAGGTCCTGCACACGTTCCATGATGTCCTGCACACTCCTACTGAGGTCCTGCACGCATTCCACGACGTCATGCACACCCCCACTGGGGTCCTGCACAGGTCCCATGATGTCCTGCACACTCCTACTAAGGTCTTGCACACTTTCCATGATGTCCTGCACACCCCTACTGGGGTCCTGCACACGTCCCATGATGTCCTGCACACTCCTACTGAGGTCCTGCACAGGTCCCATGATTTACTGCACACTTCTACTAAGGTCCTGCACAGGTCCCATGATGTCCTGCACACTTCTACTAAGGTCCTGCACACGTTCGATGATGTCCTGCATACTCCTACTGAGGCCCAGTATACATTCTACGTCGTCGGCCGCACTCTACTTTGGGTCACGCACACTTTTTACGGCGTTCTGCGCACTCCTACTTGGGTCCCGCACACTTTCTATGGCGTCCTGAGCACTCCCACTTGGGTCCCGCACACTTTCTTCGGCGTCCGGCGCACTCTACCTTGGGTCCCGTACACTTTCTGTGGCGTCCGGCGCCCTCTTACATGGGGCCCGCAAACTAACTTATGCGTCCGGCGCACTCTTAAAGGCAGAATACACGCTCAAAAAAGATACCAATTTTGTGGAATGAATAGAAGGTCTGAAGCTGTTAATATTGAGAGATAACAAAAAAATCGGAAAAAGGTCAACTGAAATGAAAATATAACGGTTCGTTCTATTTCGACCCAGAAGTGGACGAGTTGTACAGCATTGGCTGAAATAGCGGAGCTAGCGACAAATTTGTTGGGATAACGACGCTAATGTACTCGTACGGCCCTTTCTGGAACGATTAAGACCTTAGAAGCGTGAGAAATGAGCCAAAATGACCGTAATCGAGCATTGAATATTCGTAGTGAGGGGCGGAGCCCGAATCTGTGGGCGGAGAAAGGATGATTTTGTGACTCAATACGGCTCAAATACGGTCATTTCAACTCGTTTTCCACTCTTCCAACTTCGTGGGGGCTCCTCTAAATTTGAGCATCTGCCCGGGGTTTCCCTTCCCTGCCAGAATTAGAAGTCATTACGGCACGGAAAGATGGGCGTGGCTAAGGGAGATACAACAATGCCCCCCTTCAGACCACATAGCACCGGAACATCTAGTAGTCTGAACAATGAATAGAAAGATGTACGAATGTATGGTTAGGTCCGTGGCTTCTTCCCCAAGAAAAAACATCTAAATCTCACCCGCGGCTGACGCAGTGGCTTAAATCTCACCAGCAGCTGGCAGAATATTACTAGCCAGCCGCCGGTGAGATTTAAACCGCCGCGCCAGCTTCGGGTGAGATTTAAATGTTTTTTCTTGAGGAAACAAGCCACGGACTTGACTATAGGTGGGATTACAACGGAATTTTTCATGAGGAGTTTTCCTCGCATGTCTCTAACCAGGCGCGATTTTCAAACAGGGGGTTCGCGGATTTTACTCTGTTTCCTCGCGCGCTTGTGCGGATCGAGGTTAGAGACAGCGAGAAAGTGTGGGTAAAAGGGACGCAGCGTACGCGCAGACGCACGCGATGAACGGAAATAAATTACTTTCTAAAACAGAGGATATGTCATCCAACTTGCGCTATAATTAGCATGCTGCAGTGTTTTGAATCTATTGTTTCCCTCGAATAATCATCCTTCGCACTCAAGCCATAGAAATAAAATCTTGGTTAGAGCGACGCGAATTCTATATTTCCACTGCAAACCCGGCCGAGTGCGCGAAACCCGCGTTTGAAATTAGCGCCGTGGCAAAGACACGAGCGGAAAACTCGTCCGCGAAAAATTCCGTTGTAATCTTAACTGCCATACCGCCTATGTACTTCCTTTCCAGTTTTGCCAATATTCACGGTACGGGTGAGCCTCCAATTAGATTGAATTGAGTTTTCCTAGCAGAGGTTCGAGAATTGCTGACCACCCACCAGCCCGCTATCCGCTTTACAGAGGATTACGGTAGGTTTAAGTAGCCAAATGAAACTTGCCTCCGCAATCCTTGGAAATTATTTGAAAAATCACAGATTTTGAATCAGCACAAAAAGGGGTGCTTCCGGCCCGAGGGAGGGGGCGCTTGGCATTAACCCTTGGTCCCGCCTAATCTACCGTGCCGCATTGAATTTGACCACCTACCCGGAGTTGAGCAGGGTTGTGACTCGGCCCAAGGTGGGTTCGTAAAAATTTTGGGAAATTTCTGAAGAAAAATAAACTTGGGAGGGAGGAGAGAGGGCTTGTGAATTTTTTAGAGAAAAAGAAGTTTGCTCCAAACCATTTGGTAAGTTTAAATGAGGTGGGAACAGCTGCACTGTTAGTAAGATTTCAGCGCGATAACAGCTCTGTGTGTAGAGGCCGTCATGAAAACGTCTACTCAGGGGTCATTCGGTGTGCTGAGTACAAATCAGACGTCTATTTGTTAAGGGGGGGGTCGTGAGAATTTCTTCAAACGTTACCAAAATTTTGGTCAACGGAAGGGGTCGCACGTCCGCCAAAAATCGGCGCAAGGGCCCGCTCGACCCTGGCACCTACCCAGGGTTTCCCGGCTGAATTCGTTCTGCGTGGTGTATTCACACACAAGACACGCACCGTTACGTGCAAATCTTCCGAAGTAACTCAACTGATCAACTGATATAGCGTGCTGATAATGAGGAACAAATAAAACATAACAAATCAACTGATATAGCGTGCTCATCTGGTCCAGATTCCGGTCCGCAATTGCGTCTCAACACGCCTTGCGGCCTCACGCGATGGAGTCAGTCGAGTTTCGAGGGCCAAAGCCGATTCGATATGGTTTTTTTATAGTTTTCTCAAATTTTGTTTGTTTTCCAGTTTATAAAACCCACCTAGATTCAACAGATCGGCGGCTCCGGCGCCGGTAACTTCCGACTCAAATGCGCGCGGCCGCAAAACGTGTCGATACGCAATTGCGGACCGGAATTTGGCCCAGAGATGCACAGTACCTCCGACACTGGCAGCGGGCTCCTACGCTAGTCCGCTGGGAAAGCTAGTCTCCCTTGCGATAGGAGTCCTGGTTTTCTTCTGTAGGAGTCCTATTATTCTCCTGTCGGAGACCAAATCTTGTATGGTAGTTGAACGGAGTCATGGGGAGAATTTCTCATAATGTTTGCAGGAATCTGGCCAGAAATTGCCTATTTTTTCTAAATTATCGAAGCATGGATTTCACAAACTACTGTCGGAGATTATTCCCCACAACCATTCTTCCCTCACTTGTTATGAAGGAGGAAATCCGGCTTCAAAGTACACCAAGCAATCAATAAAGGGGGGGTGCCTCAGTGCACCTGGAGGGGGAATCGGCTCTCCACCAAATGCACACGCGTATCGTAGACCACGCCGGTTCGACCACTCGTTCAACGTGCGCGTTCCAGGTCAGCAACCGGAGCTGTTTTGTCCTGCAAAATACCCCATGGAAGCTATGCGGCGGCATGTCCTGTAGAAAACCACTTCGCTCTACTTCCGGTCTCCCTCAAGACAACGCAGCTCCTGTAGTTGCCCGAAATAGTCGTTTTCTCGCATAGAGGTCCGCTAACAGTGTCGGCGACTCAGGAAGGTTTGCGTGTAACGGCACGCGTATTCTGTGTGACTACACAATGCAATTCATCCATCGCCTAACTGCGATGACAGGTGCTTCAAAACGAATTCAGCCGAGTTTCCCTCCTCTGCTAAACTCAGTCGCCAGTAAACCTACAACAGACCATTTGGCTGCTGGCGACCCACGGGACCATAGAGAGAGTGACCCCGTCAGAGAATCGCAATCTTTGGACAGAGCCTCATCCTTTCGCAACAGAGCGCTGTCTTTCTTCACTGTCGCAGATCTTTACGCTTTTCATGAAGGAAATGGAACCAATGGAAGGGGGATTTGTTCTAAATCCTATTAATTGACACCGTGTACAGTTATGTCACCCCAGTACTAAAAAACACCGCCAAACAGATGCGAAAACAACACATTGGTGGGCATGATGTCCAACCGTTGTCGACTTTTTGCAAAACTACTTAAACCTCTCTTCCGATATGATCTTGAAAAAAATTCTATAACTCTTCAAGAGCAGCATGAGCTCACTAGAGAGGAGCTACGGAGTCCAATCTGCTCGAAAGTTTAAATGATTGGACCCTGGCGCTATATAGCTGAAAAGCGTCGTTGTGAAATTATATAATTTGACTTCCAAAGAGCACTCGATTGTGTAAGTCACTTAAAATTGATTCATAATTCGAATTATTGGGGTTCTATCCAGGGTTGAGCAGGCCGTTGCGCCAATTTCGGCGGATATACGACCCCTCCCCGTTGACCGATATTTGTAAAAATGTAACAAAATTTTTACGATCCCCCTTCCGAGATAAAAATTCCTCAAGCTTTTTGAGAGTGAAGAAGTTGGAAAAGGTTCAAATTGGTGGTAAAATTCGCTCAAATCGTACGAGTCCCCCCCCGATTTTAACTTTTTTTTTTCAAAAAATTTTCACCTATTTCACGACCCCCCCCCGTTGCGCCGAGTCGCAACCCTGGTTCTATCCTACAGTGGTCCGGTAGATCGCTAATTTTCTTCGATGGTTGAGCAATGCAGATCCAAGTTGGGATAAGATTTTCTGAAACTTTCCCAATCTTGAGCGGAGTACCACAGGAAAGTGTTCTATCACCAATCCATTTTATCGTTTACATAGCAGACTCTCCAATGCTCATTGCTACGTACACGGAGCTGCTATCACCCCTTTGATGGAAACTAATGTTTCCATAAAACTTGAATATTCGGCTAGCCGACAGCCGTCATACTTGTTGTGATAAACAGTATACTTTTGTAACAGTCTTTGCAACTGTACTCGACCATATTGCATGAAACAGTCTCCGGGTTATTGCGAAACGGGTGCGCGAGCAGAAAAAAACGGGGCTCTTTGGCGAAATATAGTAAAACGCGAATCTGTCCAACGGAGTCGCTCCCTTTATGGTCCCGCAGGTCCACAGCAGCCAAATATTCCGTTGTAGGTTTACTGACGACTGCTAAACTCAGGAGAGTTATTGCGGCACGAAAGGGGGAGCGGTCATTGCTCACCCGCGCGTTCTGCGTCGCGGTCGATGAGCGTCGCGCGCGGCGGAAAGGGCGTCGACGCGACATCCCAACATTCAAGTGAAATCAAGTTAACTAGCATGTTTTCGAGCATTATTTGAATTGCTGTGTTCGTTTTATGCCGTTAACGATAACTGTTTTGCCGTATACGGTGCAGATGACCCTTCCACGCGATAGCGACTTTTCTCCGCGCGCGCGACACTCACCGGGCCGTGACGCGTACGCGCGCAGGTGAGCAATGTCATGGAGCCGGCACGAGTGGGCGTGCCCAAATGTGATACAACAGTGCCCCCCCCCCCTTCTGCGAAAGCACCCAAAGAGGTCTTCATAGTCACATTGGGCATCTCGAATAACCCTCTTAAACCCCGATAACCAATTTTTTCCGGCCACTAAAGTCCCAAAAGTGGAATAGTGTTCAAAAAATGATCAAAACTCACTTGTCAAGCGTGCTTCAGCCGTTGCAGGTGAATCCGTAATCGCGAGATTCTATCCAACCTGCAAGAATATTCTTAAAGTGTACAATCTCTAATGAAATGCCAAATAGTGTCACTCTGAAGTGACGAAAACGATGCGATTCGACACGCAAACTGAACGCGAACGACACGATGGCACGGGAAAATATTATTAGAAATAGGGTGCTATGTGGCCTGGTCTAAAGTGATGCGCCTGATACATAATGCAAAACGTTTGAACTGTTTGCGAAAAACTGAGAAGAACCGCTCGGAATTAGCCGAGAATCTAGACTTTGTCGCGGTTTTGACGCGAATTTACCGAGATGTGTTCTGCCGTGAGTCTACCGCGAAATACCCGTTTTAACGCAAAATAACGCAAGTTAATCGAAGAATCCGCAACGAGGGCACTTGGTCAGGATCCTGTTTATCAGTCGCAGCCTACTGCGCGGCGAAAACTGCGCGAGGGCGACAAAGCATGCCAAAAGGACTTGCACATGAGTGCAAAGGAGTATCATACATATACTGTGCAGAAGTGTACAACTAATCGAGATTTCGCATAATTGAGACATGGCTCGGCGCAGGGGGAGATGGGAGTACGGGGTGGGGTTTATCCCTCCTTCGACCAATCACCCACATCTTAAGGGGTGGAGAAACGTCTGTCGATTGGCCGACGGAGCAATAAACCCCACCCCGTACTCCAATCTCCCCCTGTACCCATGGCTCCAGTGTTCTGGAAACTGAAATGTGTCTGCAAGATCCGGATGCATTTCTATAACCATCGTCGGTGCTAAATAAAATGAAACAAATCCAGACCGGGCTAACAGAGTTGTCTAGTTCCTGTTTAGCCCCAAATAGATTGCTGGAAATGCTTGGGCCGGAAGCCCAACACCCAGTTCCACACCCTAATAATTCAAGGCTCCTCGAGTCAGACATGGGGACCTGCTGTCGCGCCCCAGTGAGATTTCTCGACACGCGACGCAAGCGCAGCGCGCAATAGGCTGGCACGAATAATGAGGATCTGCTCGACCTTTATCGAAAATGCTTTTTACAAGTATGAAACTCGGGTTATTGCTAGGATCCTCTTTTTAACATAACGATGACTCTAAACAAAAAACGTCCACCACAGCTAGCTTCGTTATCAACTCCCATCGACTCAGGAGTCTCCTGGACCTGCATCAACCTTAAGGCATCGGCATAGTGGAAAGTCTGCGAGCGAGCGAGCGAATGTGGGCGTGGCCTTGAAAATTCTGCGGCGGAATCGCAGGCATCCCCGCAGAGTGTGATTTGGATTAGAGCGCGAATGTTGATCGACTGGAGCGCGGAAGTCAATCATCTACTTTCGTCTCGTTATTTCGCAGGATGGGCCGCAGCTGTCTTAAATCTGATAACGCTGACTGATCATGCTATCACGAATATGATCATTTTTTCCAATGCCCCCTACCCCCACTACTCTTACACCTTGATCACAAAAAAATTTAGAGATTCCACATTTTCAAGATCCATAAGGGGCTTCTCAATAATTCAATCCGGCAGGACTCGCAGAAATTGCACATTATTCAACTTATCGTCTTTAAAATTACTGTCTACTGATGCACCAGAAATTTTAAAAGTGAAACGAGCTCTGCACAACATGACGAGGTTAGTCTAATACAATACCAGGGGTGTGTTTCAAGGTTTCCATGGGCGGAAAATTTGTGTGAAAATCAAACGCAAGACAATGAAATGAGATCTGATGAAGAACTAAGCTCCACTGAGATGCCTGCTAACGGGATATTCAACGAATGATAGACTGAAATTTATCCATATCCATTTCATGAGGCCTCATATACCATCATTAATTACTATGGTTGGTATAAAATCCTGGAACGCACCCCAGAAAAGAAACTGAAGCTGAAACTAGGTGCAAAACTAGTTGGGGGGGGCACTCAGGATTTACCCATAGGAATGAGAAGATTATTCCATGAAATTGAAAAATTCTTTCGTTATTAGATATCAGATAGCGTTGTCATTCGTAATTTCCTAAAAAAAATTCATGAAATTAGATCGATTTCTGAGATCAGTATCATCCATTTCTCCTTTAATCCTCCTGAGTGCCAACCCCTAAAATAGTTTAGCACTCTGAAAATATAGCAGAAAGAAGAAATGAGAACAAAGGAGAGAGAAAGGGGTCGAAATCGTGGACATTTAAATAGAGGATGGTATACCCTGTCCCAAACGAGATGGCAAGCCTAGAGTCCAAAGAAGCAGCGCGCCGTCCTCTGCGTCTCTGACATCATCAGCGACCTGAAGCATCTGGATCAATGTTAAAGTTGCCTGAGACACTATAGAGACTGCAACAGGGTTGAGCAGCGTTGTGACTGGTCACAACGGGGGGTCGTAAAATTTTTGGAAATTTGGTAAAAAAATGAAAATTTGGGGGGGGGGTTCGTAAAATTTTGGAGAAAAATAGGCGTCCACGTCAGCCGCCACCGAACCTGATCTTAAAAATACTACCACAAGTTCCACTTTTCATCAAATTTTGACTCCAAATAAAACTAGAATTTTTTTGGTCCTGGGGGGTCGTTAAATTTTGAGCTAAGAAAATGAAAATGGGGGAGGAGGTCGTAGCAGCGTCGAAAATCGCCACAACGGCCTGCTCAACCCTGGACTGAAACCAAACTTTAAAGGGAAATAGTGGCTTCAGACAAATTAAAACAGCTCGGCTGTATAGAGTTTACGGTGAAATCAACGGGTTAGACGACTCTATGCGCTCCGACCTGTTATCCATATCTTGGAAAACTTTCCCTGCCACGTAAAGAACAAAATATGTATCGAGACTGAATAACACGAGCATTTCGAGAGAAAGGAACGCAAAAGAGCCATGGAGTATGTAAGAAAATGAAGTGAGAAAGCTAAAAAACGTGCTAAAATACGAAAATGTCAGAGACGCAGAGGACGGCGCGCAGCTTCTTTGGACTCTAGGCTTGCCATCTCGTTTGGGACAGGGTGTAATGGAGCACAATTATTAGCAATGGAGCGCGAAGCTTGGCAGCAACTCGCAAAATCGCTTGAAATTCACAATCGTCTCGCAATTTCGCAGCGAGCTTCGCCGCGAAATTGCGATTTCCGCGACGGGCAAGACACTCTGCGCACCCCCCTCCGTCGCAGCCTATGCGGTGCGGTCGCGTGCGCGGTCGAACTGCGTAGTGCTCCCCACCCTTCATCATTTCTCGCAAACTCGCTCGCTCGCAGATTTTCCACTCTGCCGACGCCTTTGAGGGGACTCTGGCAAAAACTCGTTTGCGACCCCGTAAGAGATTCGGGAAACTTTGGGTCGGAGGGTCGCCGATTTGGAGAATCAGTAGGCGGAGCTCGGAATCGGAGGTGGCGTTAGTCAATGCGTGATGGGTCGCGTGCGCAGTGCCGCCAGGCGACGGCACCGACGTAACGTTGAAGCCAAAAGCAAACCAGCGGTACATACGAGCCGTCTCGGGGTGGGGCTAGACCGATTCATTCCATTGTCAAGTGTGCACTCCTTGGACTCTGCCTTCGAGTTGAGGGGAATGCGAGTGCCTGCACTTGGGTGATCCTGCACCAACATGGGTGCTCTATCCTGGGAGCAGGCAAGAGGCGGAGCACTCGTAGAATTGATTGATTTTTGAGAGCACAGAAAGTGCAGACTTGGCTAGGGTCCAGGTGAGTGTATAGCGGTTGGCATAGGAGTAGGATGGGCGCACGTGGCGTGTATGGCGTTATCGATTTTGTCTCGTGGTTTAGCATCCCGTTCGGTGACCCGTTTCGCAAAGCGGGGAGCATTGCGTTCGCCGTCGGAGGGTTGGCCCGTCTCTTCTGTGACGTCATCAGTCGTTTAGCATCCCGTTCACTCAACCGTTCTTGACGGCGTTCGTATGTGTTGTTTTCGATCAACGGGATGCTCAACGCCTTCGCTAACGAAGGCTGTCAGAGGGCTGATGCCGTTTAGACAGGTGGAACAAAATGCACAGCCGTCAAATATATTGTGGCGTGTGCAACTGCACACCATGCTCACACTTCACGCGCAAATATCGCTCCATTCATTAAAATGAGTTTTGGGCGAAAAGTTACGACCAGCGGTATTTCGCCTGTAAAAGCGTAACAGGCTAGTTCGGCGACATTTAAAAGCGTTTAGCCTAATTTGGAAGCGAAAACTCCCAGTGGAAGACAGGATAGTCGATCTTATTTCAATATTAGGCCGCTGATGACGTTCATATTTCCAGCCTTAAGTCAATCGTTTTGTTGTGCAACTTTTAGTTGTACATCTGAGAAGGTTGAAAAGGCAAGAATGGTTTTCGCAGAGTTTCGGCAGCCTTATTTGCACCAAACCTTTTCTATGACGGTTTTTTTCTACGTTTTTGTACATGTAGTCACATTTGCTACAGTCGCTAGTCAAAGCATGTAAACATATTTGATGCATATATGGGATCGATTTCATTGGATTGTTGTCTTATTCCGACTAAAACAACATTGCGATAATTATACTGTAAAATACGACACCGATTCAAGGTGTTTCCGGCAATATCACGATCAATGAGAGCAATGGTAGCTGTTTACTAATATTTATAGTCAATATCAAAAGTAAAAAGGGCGCTGCTCTTATTTTTGCGCGATTGTGGATGATTACTCTAGCATTTTCAAAGCGTATGAAGAAGAAATATGAGATACTGCAGCTGACTAGCTATTCAAGTGATCATTGTTGACCATTCATCATTGTTGAGAGAAGGCATTGTTGACCACAAGTGAGGAATGAGGGCTTAATCCTCGCAGACGCCTCGGTCATCGGGACTCACGCGTAAAATAAATTGTGGGTGGTGTAGACGCACACAAAACGCGCGCCTTTACGCGCAAATTCGCTGATTTCCCTGCAGAACCGTTGATTTTCGAATTCAAATTTGCTACACGTGCTTAGGCACATGAGATATGAAAAAACGGTCAAAGACACAAGAAAAACACGATGAATTCAGAAACAATGTTTCCAAAACAAATTAAAAAAATAACGCCTATTAAAACACAACGAGACACCATTGATTCCTGTTGAAGACACCGACTGACAACAGTTTCGAAACCAGAATACATGGGAGATTGGAATTTCTTACTCAAGCTTTTCTTACTCAGCTCCGCTTATGCTGCTCATAAACACAGGTCCCATACTCCAACAAAGAACGGAAGCGCTTTTCGAAACGTTTTTAGTGGTAAACGCATCTGCGAAAGCGACTAGTATTGATAGTATCTCGGTACTGATTTAGATCTTTTGCTGGGAGGATACTATCCGCCCATTTTCTCGCAGTCGCGTGATAGGCCGACTGCGAGCAAATGGGCGGATAGTCTCCTCCCAGCAAAAGATCTAAATCTCCTGTGATAGGTCAGCAGCACGAAAGTGGGCGTTTAACCCCCTTTCAGCAAGAGATATAAATAAGAACCTGTATCTTTTGTGCCTCGATAGAAAAAGTATTCCGCCCCGACCTGCGGGTTCCAAGATGTTATAATCGTTTTTCAAGCTTCGCGAAAGACAAGGGCGCCCCCACCAGTCATTTTTTTCGGGCGTTAAAGAAAAAATTTTTCGGATTTTGCTCAAAACTTGTTTGTAGGGGTAATTTAGAGTTGTGAACACGAATCTGGTGTCTGTTTGCCGAAATTCTGAGGTTTAGTGTAGGTTACGAAAGATACCAAATCATGTAGGGTGCAAAACCCACCTGTTTTTCAAAAATCGACAAACGAACGTTGAATTCGTACTCGCCACCCTGAATAACCCCGTATACTGATTTCGAGTCAAATCTGAGACTTTGACCAAACTACCGTATGCTCGATGTAATCTAGCGTACTCTGTCATAAATCGATAGATGGACTCCCGATTCGTGTCTAGAACTCAGAATAACCCAGAGAAACATTATGAACCATTTCTATCGTAGCGTTCCAGAAATCGTCAGTAGTCGCGTTTTGCACTCAGATTTCCCCCGATTGAAGGCTTTGAACGATTTTAGCCGACAGCTTTCCAAAGTCAGCAGATAGGCCCAATATTCGTGATAACCGCCCCAAATAACCCACCTGGGAGGATTTCGAGTCAAATTTGAACATTTTTCCGAAATGCTTTCAGAGCTCTGTAATTGGATTAAATAAACACCCAACCGAAAATCCGTACAAGTCCAAAACCATGTTAGTCTGTACGATGTTTGGAAAATGTTCCTTCACCCAAACTTCGCTCGGGGGGTGTAGTTTTGAGCGCTGAACACAATTATGAGGTCCGTTCCCGGATTTTCCAAAGACCAATGCGCGCCTTGGAAGGTATGGAAAGCACAAAAAAACCACTGTTTGAAGTTTGCAACTCCTAGACACCTACAGCTCGGGGCGGGATACTGCACAGCTTCACTAAGGAAGTCAAAGAGGTACTAACAATACAAGTCGTTTTTGCGGATGGGTTTACCGCCATAAACACTTCCCTTAGCTAACTCCGTCACCACCCGTTCACCAAACCCTCGTAATCTCGATTTTCACAGGTAATCTTATTTCCACTCTACAAGGTAGTTTCTCTTGCTTTCTCAGCCACGGTTTCAATAACTTCTTTTTGGCACAAAGATTTTCTTTGCCATGCCGGGTATAATGCATTTGTCCTTTGATCTTTGAGCTCTTCCTTTTTCATTGGGAACAGAACTTTTTATCATTACCTTTTTCACCGCTGATTTGCTTTTCGAACACTCGAAACCAGCGTAAAAATGCGGAGCAGGAGGGCGATGCCTAGTAAGTTATGTCGGTTACTGCAGGGAGGAATAAGTGTCAGAGCCATTATTAAAACGTCCACCACTGGTCTCTCATGGTGTTACTAATGAATGAATCGTTAGTAGCATCAATAGTTTTAGAAGGAGAATACGTCTCTCTTGATGCTTCCGTCCATCTTGATCGAAAGTAATGTAATCCACATATGCTCTTAACCGTCTGTAATGCAAACGGCAGTATATACGTCGTTTTTATATCACAAGGCTATTATTCACCCGATCATATGAAATTATCAGCTTTGTTGACGTTAAAGGCTATCTTTTCCAAGTTTGTCATCGCTAATATTATAAATTTGTATAAATATAAAGAATTGACATGACAAGTGAAACTAGTATCATATCACAAAGTTAGTCAATTCAGCCGTATTACTCGAGGGTACGCACAAGATGACATCTCTGCGTAATTAAAACGAGTTTCAGCACCAAAATTGGCTGCAAAGCCTATTTAGATCCTAAATCGTGCTAGATCCGAGAAATGGCGAGTTTGGAATATTTTATCGAGTTGCGCGTAAAGTGGCGTGTGTTATGTGCGCCTACACGATACGCATTTTAATTTACGCGTGAGTCCCGATGACCGAGGCGTCTGCGAGGATTAAGCCAGGAATGAGGAACGATTTTGGGCGCGTCAGAATATCGACGCGCCTGTCGCAACGCGCGCGTCTGCGTCGCAGTTTGTCACGTTGGAGCGCGTTCAACAAGGTGTGGCACAGTTTGAAACGTGAAAGGGCGGGAATAATTAATTTCCCAGCGCTGAACATACAGCTCACTAGGTTTAGCTATAGTTATAGACTACAAAGCAAAGATTATATGGAGCAAACTGCGGCATCAGTGTCTTATCCTTTTTCACTGGCTGCTCAAAATCAATTTACCTGGAAAAAGAGAAGAAATCAGCAGTTTTCATAAATGTTTGAAGTTCCTAAATCTCCCAGATGATTTCTTATAAGCGTTTTTGAAGCTTCGCGGAAGGGAAGGGTACCCCATCAGCCAATTTATAGTGTGTTGTATGAGAAAAATTTAAGATTCGGCTCAAAACTTTCAACTGGGGGTTTTTCAGTACCTAGGTACTTCTTTCAGAGTGAGTCAAGGCAGCTGCGATGGGCAAATTCGGACGCTACATTCACAAAAGGTTCTAGAAAAGTACATTCTTCCATTTGGAATGGCCAGTTTGACCAAAAAGAGTTCCCTTGTTAGTTTTAGTATGCTCGTGATAGCGGTGGGGTTCATTCACTAACTCCAACAGCTTGGATGGCGGTGGCGGCCACAGACAGGCTGTCTTTCGTGCCATCGAAAAGTGTAAGTTTCGAGGGGAGGTATACTTCTGGCTACAAACAAAGCTTTGCGTCGTCGGCATTCTAGTATACAGTTCAACTCCGCATTGCCGTTCAGTCCGCAAAGTGCGCGCTGATAACGAAAGCATGCTGCGGCGCGGTTGCGAGTATCCTCAGACCGTGATGTGGGGTCACCCGGGTGTTTTTTGCCTTTGGGTCCCGGGTGATCCCACCGCCCGGGTCATCCCACATCCGTGTCTGAGGATACTCGCGACCGCGCCGCAGCACTCTTTCGTAATCAGCGCGCACTTTACGGACTGAACGGCAATGCGGAGTTGAACTGTATTTGCCCCTCCATGTTACTTTTATGCCAAATGGATCAAAGCAGATGGCTGAAATGACGATCACTAACGAGTCGGACAAGAATATCATGTTTAAAATGAAGAGTACGAGGCTTGGAATGTTCAAGATGCGACCGGTTTACGGTGCTATTGCACCGAACGATAAGATCAGTTGTCGTACTCTGAGCGGGTCATCAAGACGTTAATCTAGTTTGGAGAGGGGCACTAAGGATTCAAGACAAAGTGAAATGGAGGACTTATCGAATTCCGATGTCAGACTTTTTCTCTCTCTCATAGAGCCGTCATCGCAAGAATCATCTACATCAGACGGCGGACGGAACGAGCTGGTGCGGCTGTCGAAGCACCCTGAGCATAGGCTGGTTGGGGTGGAGACAGACCTCTTTTTGAAATCGATATTTTTACAACATCATTGATTATTAATTTTGGTAATTTTTTTGGTTGATTTTCTGAATATTCACATTTCCTGAATATTTTCAGAGCGAATTTCAAAAAACTAGCCGTTATTCGATCATAAGAATTTTACCCTTGAAGATGGGTCTTTGAAAGTGCTTGTTTCTGAAATTTTCATAAAATACTGCGTCAAACAACGCTTTCGACTTAAAAATACCCACACGATCTTTCAGCCGATTTCAGTCTGTGGGATACCATTTCTTCACTCGAAGCAATCAGTTTTTTTTGCATAAAACTTTTTTGCCCCTGAAAATGGACTTCTGGTAAAGGTTGTTCCCGAAATCTGATGTGATTTCGCAACATGATTTCCACGATCTTCCAGCCAACTTCAGTTTAGGAAATAGATTTTTTTTGGCTCAAGTGTATCATTTTTTGGCTGGTAACTTTTTTTACGCTCAGAGATGGGCCTTTCGCAAAGACTGTTTTTGGAATTTGCCATGGAATTCTGCGTCGACTGGTGTTTGTTAGTTGGTAAAATATTTCCCCGATTCTTGAGCCTATTTCATTTATGGATTACCGTTTTTTTGCCTATAACTCTTTGCCTAGGTTGTTTATCCTCTGTTTCCGAGTGTGATTTATTTCCGTTCGTCGGGTGCGTCTGCGTGCGTACGCTGTGTCTCCTTCTTCCCACAATTTCTCGCTGTCACTACCCTCGCTCCGCACAAGCGCACGAGGGAACAGGGTAAATATGGCTCGGAACCAGAAGATACGTGCTATATAAGATAGCCAGCTCGGTGGAGCCGCTGTTGAGAGCGGTATTTCATGAGAATTCCAAAAACGTCTTTCATTGAGGTCTATATTTAAGAGTATAAAAGTTGTGAACGAAACATTGATAGTTACACCCATCCCGCCTTGAAAATGATTTGCACGAATGTCGGCCCACTTTGATTCTTTTTTTCGGGACTTTGCCCCAGACATAGCCGTTTTTCCAGCGTTTCAGGTTCTCCCTTTAACTGGACCAGAGGTGGAGTTTGTTGGAGAATCCGGCTCGATTCAACGAAGCTATGACCCTGAGGATGCGCCCTCAAAAACAGGCTGTACTCAGACTTGTGCTCCGCCAGACTGAACAGATTTTAACCATTAAGGGGTCTGCAGAGTTGCAGTGTCCGGCGACTCTTCGCCAAGCGTCAACCTTGACGCGGCGACAAAAATGTTTCCAAACATTATTGTCGCGGCGTCGGTTGCCGCTTGCTGGCAGTGACACAGTGTCGTCGCGGCGTCAATACACTCTGCGGTGCCCCCTCGTCGCCCTTCACGCCGCGTCGGTCGCCATCGTCGCCGAATGTAACCAATATTGCATCACCCAGCTCTGTTCGTCGCTTTGAGCAACGCCTCGACTTCAACGACCCCTTATGCGAAATCATTTTTGAATGCACCCGTGTTTTTCTTCTTCGAATGCGATCTCGCACCTATCCCACCCCTCCAAAAGAGGTCCAGTGTGTTTTCTACGCGCCCGAGTCGATCCTCTCCTCTTTTTACGAGAAAATTCCAAAATGCCACATTTTAGTAAAAATCGTACAAATTTTAGTAAATTACCACTGGAGCTGATCATTTACAGTAAAATTTAGTAGTAAATCTCTGGTAATTTACTGAATTATCGCCACTTACACAGATTAGTGGAAAATCTCTGGTAAAAAGGTCGTAATTTAGTAAAAAAAACGCATTTACCAGAGATTAGCCGAAAATCTCTGGTAAAATTGTCGTACTTTTTAAACCTGAGGAGCTTAAAGGCACAGTCCAACCTCAGAGGTAATTTTTGATATTTTGGTCCGGCCGCCGTATATAGCAGCCCTGTCAAGCGCGAAATCTCAATTCGATCAAATAAGCGAGAAAAGGCTAGGAAAAAGTCGCCCACGTCCCCTTGAAAGAAAAAATGGGTTACGCCCACTGGCAGGTTTCCGACCTCAATAAGAAAGAGACGCGCGAATGATCTTATTCAAAATTTATGTTCTTCCTTTTGTTTTCGGTCTGGCTTTATATTGTGACCTGCTTCAGAATGGTGGCTGCAAATAAGGAGAAAATATAGGCTCGAGACAACTCGTCCGCGATCTTCTACCAGTTCAAATTCAAAAATTTTGAGGAGCCGTAACTCAGTTCTCAACGAGTTCTGAGCGATTCTGGAGACACCATTGTGATCAGCGTAAAATTCTCTCCAAGATAGGCAGAAAAACGGAAAATCGATTCTGAGCTTGGACTGTGGCCTTAAGGCTTCCACCCCTAGTTCTGGAGGATGTGAGATTGAAAAATTTACTTGACCCTGTGGGTATTTTACCGGTAAGAATTTCGAAGGCCATGACCAAGTCAAACTTAGCTCTTCTAGAGAGCAAAGTCGGGAGACCCAGCTGAACTCTTCTGTCATTAGCGCTAGGGATATCAAGGTACAGTTGACCGCAATGTTGATAGGACATGGTGCGGTTGCGGACTCGCACTAAATTACGGTACAATCTGGCACTTTGCCAGATTTCGTCATCTATCGGCGCCAAGCGTCGTCTCTCTGCTCACGAGAATATCAGCTGTGGCGCTGATCGATGACGAATTCTGGCAAAGTGCCAGATTCTACCGTAGTTTTAGTGCGAGTCCGCAACCGCACCATGTCCTATTAACATTGCGGTCAACTGTAGCTGAGGCCAGTCGTTCTAAGTATGAGTTTGCGGGTGAAATTGTTATGTACGCTTTCCAACGAATCAATGTCCTTCTTTTCATAGGGTGAAAAAACTGTGGTACCGTCTTCAACATTGGGGCGTACGTAAGTTTTAGATGCCTGTAAAAGAACCTTTGGGTCTTTGGCTCGCAGCACTTTAAATAGACTATAAATGCGGAACATGGCTTTTGTGACCAACGCCTTGTAGTTGGGCACGAAATCCAGCTTGTTCGAGAACAATAATTCCAAATCACGTATTTGATCCACTTAAGCCAAGGCTGTGTCCTCCAAATGATATGTAGCATCGTATCTTTTCTGTCCGAAAGATATAACTTTGGTTTTTTGAGATGAAAGCGGTAGCTCCCACGTGTCAGACCACTCACAGACGCGATGTATCGCCGTTTGAAGCGTAACCACGTCGTCCGTACTACGAAAAATCTTATATATTTTAATATCATCAGCGTACATAATGCAAGAAACATCTTGGTCAGTAACCGCAACTGGTAGGTCGTAAGTATAAATTGACAACAATAGCGGATAGAGGACCCCACCCTGGGGGACCCCACTAAGCACACGATAAACCGATGAAAAACTGTCGCCACACCGAACCTGGAAAGTGCGGTTTGTCAAAAAGTTTTGCAACCACTTTGTTACATTAGGATGTATTCCTACCTTATGCAGTTCAATAAGAAGCTCAGTAGTGGGAACCTTATCAAAAGTTCTGGAAAAATCAAAGTACACGGTGTCTATCTAACTCTTTTCATCAACAGATTTCGTCCAATCATTTAAAGGCACAGTCCAAGCTCAGGGGCGAAATCTGAGATTTCCACATAATTGTGAAGTAAACCCAACCCCTAAAACACCTGCCAAGTGCGAGCTCTCAATTCCTCCAAATAAGCGAGATATAGGAGGAAGCCACCCTGGCGCGCCCACACCCGGAAGCCACTCCGGCACGCCCCTTTTACGACCTTTCGAGCTAAACAGTGGCGAACTTTCCAATCAGTAGCCCCGTTCTTTCCTTCATTCCCAGCTTCTCTCTTTATTCAGGTCGGCTCGCATACATCGGTGGCAAATGACGGAAGTTACAAGCCCCGGACAACTCGTCCATAATGCTCCAGTAGCTCAATTTTTGAGGTGCCATAACTCTCTGCGGCCGTCTCTGCCAATCTACCGCGGCAGAAGCCATGGTGACTATCGGGGATAATTTTGTACCGCGTCATATGAGTAACAATGTTTTCTCTCAAAAACTTTTAGACCCGGGCAAACACTGAGGTCAAGCTGATAGGTCTATAATTTTCTGGACTTGAAAGTGATGGTTTTCTGGGTATAGGAGATACTAACGAGTGTTTCTACCGTTGCGGTACTCCGCCTCTCAAGTAGCTCAGATTGAAAGTGTACTCTAGCGGGAAAGCTATTTGAGGAAGGACGTTTTGGTATAGAATAAAGGAATGAAATCCGGTGTAATTGAGGAAGAGGAAGGCTATTTAAAGGCAATGTTCACAAAGAAAAAGTTACACCTTTTTTTCGGCTAAAACGTAAGCTTTGGGTCCCTCTGAGAAGATTAAGAACGGAAGTGCGACGAAAAACGGCCGGTAAGTGGGTGAAAATCTCGCGGGCCAGCCAACCCATTGGGCCACTCCGCCCACGTCCTATAACAGTTTCCCTGGATTCGTGGTTGGATGAGCGATGGTTTCAGATCAAGAGCCCCGTTCTTCCCTTCATTCTCAACGTCTCTCTTTACTCAGGTCAGCTCGCACCCATCGGCTGCAAAAAAAACGGGAGTTACAAGCCTCGGACAACTCGTCCACAATGCTTCCCTAGCTGAGTTTTAAGTGGCCATAACTTGGTTTCCAGGGGTCTTGTACGATTCCAGGGACATCATTGAAATCAGCATGGGACCGTTTTCAAGATAGGCTGAAAAACAGAAAAACGACTTTTATCATGAACACTGCCTTTAACCGAAACTCAGTGATTTAATAACTGGGGAACCAGAGCAAGGAAGTGCCCATTGTCGGATAATCAGGAGTTTCTGAGAATTCAAACTGGGTAACCGCAACTGAGCTGAAAGATTTTTGAAACTCCGTTGCAAAAACGTTGGCTTTAGATTCATTCGACGTGATTACTTTGCCATCTGAATTAACAAAGCTACACAATGTATGCTTATCAGATAGCCTAGATCTGATATATTTGGATAAACCGTTTTTCCTCCTAGACTCGGTAAGTTTACGCTCGACGTACGAATGGTATTTGAACAGGGCCTTTTCAGTTTGGCTGTGAAATGCCCTATAATTGTCCCAAGACTGTATTGTTCGGGTAGACTGCCAGATCCCAGAGCGAATCACGCTGCAGCATCACAGAAGACTTCCAGGAGACTTTCTGACAGTCGGGACGAACAGATCTATAGAATGTTGTAGGACAGCTATAAAGAACTCGTACATGTCACCACTGTTGATAAAGGGGAAAAACATCCCAGCCAATCTACACTGCTCAAATATGCGCAGATTTCATGATTGCCGGATTTATAGTCTTCAACAAAACAGAATTGGTTTCTCGTTCTCAGTATGCCAAGTTCAAACCTCACCGCGGAGTGGTTGCTAGACTCTACAGGCGAAATAACAGAGACCTGTTGGAGAAGTTGTTTTTCATTGCAAAAAACCAAATCGAGGTATGAATCACCCCTAGTGGGGAAAGTTACTTTTTGCTCCTAATCATGCGCCTGACATGTTCGAAGAAAAGCATCAGAAACACCAGATATTTCCGCATATCCAGTGCACCATTTTACATCGGGGTAGTTAAAAGCAGTGTTCACGATAAAAAATGTGTTTCAGTTTCCACTAGAAATGGGAAGTGGAGGGGCACACTGTAACGTTGACGTCGAAAGAACCCATGAAAACGAGCCAGGAAACGCTCCAAAAGAGCCCGAAGTTGCCACTTCGAGCGCAAGGCAAACCCCAGAAGCGCAACACACGCCCACCGACGTGAACAAATGAACGCTCGAGATCGTGAGAAGAGCGATGATTTCCAATCATTAGCCCTGTTCTTCCCTTCATTCTCAGCTTCTCTCTTCACTCAGGTCAGCTCGCATAGATCAGCTGCAAAAGACGGAAGTTACAAGCCTCGGACAACTCGTCCACCATGTTCCCTTAGCTCAATCTTTGAAGGACCATAACTCCGTTCCCAGAAGGTCTTGTACGACTTCAGAGACATCATTGGAATCAGCATGGGGCTCATTTCAAGAAAGGCGGAGAAACAGAAAAACGATTTTCATCGTGAACGCTGCCTTTAAAGTCGCCAAGCATGAAGTGGCTCCTAGAGAGGTACAGAAATCACTTATAACCTTATTGAGAGTATATCAATTGGCTGACTTACAGTGAGGAGTGCAATGCCTTCTAACTAACGTAACCTCCCTTAGTATTTCGAAAATCAAGAAGTGGACCTGAAATCCGTGATATGTGTCCCAAATAATTCCCACAGAGAAATTTTGAGCTAAATCTGAGACTTCGACCAAACAACCGTATACCCATCGTGGCATACCATAACCCAAGAAAAATCGATTAATGAGCCACAGATTTGTGGTAAACTGTCCAGATAATCCCTATGTAGCAGTTTTGAGGCTATTTTATCGTATTTTATCGTAGCATTACGGAAATGGTCAAAAGTCGCGCTTGCCCAGCAAAATTTCCCCCATTGGGAAGCTTGGACCAAAAAGCCGAAATTCCTGAAAAATCGAAAACGCTCCTCAGATTTGTAATCAGCACCGAAAAAAACCCTTAGAAAAGTTTTTAGCTAAATCCGAAACAATTTTTCGGAACACCCTAAGAATTGCCGTTCGGGTACCACTTTTCTCTTCGCAGAGCTATTAAAATACCCAAACTTGGAAATCTTCTGTTAATCTCTGAGGCATACAGGAAATTTGGAACACGAATTATGGACTGGACAATGCCTACAACATCCAGAACATGGTTTTCTAAAACATTGAGGAGTAAGTATAACAAGCCCTAGTTAGATACTTTTGAAATGCTCAACTGTGACTACAAGTAACCTCAAGGCAACACATTACGTTTAACTAGCACGTGATTTGGTCTCATCCCTCCCTCCTCTGATCACGCAGAGGACTCAGATAAAACCCTGATGGAAGTTTTGTAGTTACCTGGTCCGAGGAGGCTTGCCCTCCTTGCTTCAAAACTGTAAACCTAGTGAGCAAGATCCACAATAGCAGAAAACCATCACGTATCTCAATAATGAGGGGAAGGAGAGCACCCGTTATGATATCACGGCTGGATACCCCGAAAATCGGAACATCCCCGATGTTTTGTCGGGGTTCCCGAGCTGGTGCGATTTTCCCCAGAATTTTAGTCTGAGTAGTAAACAAATGATTTTCTCAACCACGAAAACTACCTCTTTAGTTGTGTTCTTCGAGGCTCCCGAACCCATCTTGAGCCTTCTCCTAATTGTTTTCGAAAACTTCACGGTGTCTCTGAAAGGAACTCTTTTTAGCGAAGTGAAACAGAAAACAGACCGAATAATTTTAACGGAATCCGAAGAGAGGGTTTTTGACTCACTCCAGTATTGCACAACGAGAATACGAAATAAGGCTGCGATGCTGTCATATTCCAACGAAACGACCGCTCACCATGGAGACATCAGGTCGGAGACGTGTGGCATGAGCTCTTTTGTTGCTACGTTTCTTTGGCGTTCAAATAAAGCACCCAAACTCCAGAAGTAACAGACAAAACGGCGTTTCGATATTTGCAGCTCTTCCCAATACTGTAAGGCCGGGAAAAAAACACACCCAAATCAAGATTTCACCTACCCAGGGATTCCAACCCCTTCTCAAAATCGGAGAGTGTTCCGCACCCAGGTCAGAATTTTTAAGAAATTCCAGGTGTTCAATATATGGCCGAACATCCGAGAACTGCACCCTTTACCACCAAGTTATCCGATATAGTTCCAAATATTTTATTGGGGGATCAAACGTTTTCCACCAAATAAGGTGAATCCCCGGTGAGCTTTTGATTTCCCATTATCAACGGAGGCAAAGCGGTAGGCCTAGGTGAAATATAACTGGTGATAAGGATGTTCTGACGAAAAAGCGACCTCTTTTTCATGTGATATTCACGAGCTTACTACATAGAAATGCCCTAGGACTTAACCACCATCGGCCCCCAACGATAACATAATCCAAGAAAACATCTGTTGTTGAGAGGCCAAACCCTTCGATTTTATAAGCGTAGGCGGTCCGAATCCAAAAAATAGCTGCAATAAGGGAGATTATTGTTAATGAGGATTTTAAGGTTAGCATCGGGCAGATGAGCACTTGTGGACTCGCCAGAGCAAATTGTCACATTCCCACTCCTTTCACCGGACAACGCTAAATTTTCCACTATTATCAAGTCAAGCGCGACTCTTATTTGACATTTCTGCTTTCGCTATTCTTCTTGACTTACACTCAAATTTTGCACATTTTGCACTAAAAATTTTTCATTTCCCAACATTTTACATAGAGTGAGTGACCCATGGAGCTTGATGTGCAGGTAGAAATGCTCCGATTAACGGTTTGCAGCAGTTAGTCTCTGCTCATCAAGTGAAACTGAGTTGAAAGACACTAGAGTGACCACAAATTCATATTTTTTCTGAAGAAAAGGTTCTAGGAATCACGTGCTCTTGTCATCCACACAGCGATCAAGTTCGCGCCCAGAAACTTTATAGAAAGTGCTCTGCCAGCGCTTAGCTAGATGCCTCACACGGAAACCGGAGATGTCCAGGATTTCGGAGGCATCTAGTCTAATTTTGACACGAAAAATTACGTAAAATACGGAAAGTTTAGCATCAGTTGGTAAAATTTTAGCTACAGCGCCCGCATATTCTACCTAAATTCTGGTTCTCAGAAAAACGAAAACAAGTTACTTGTAACATAAAAGGCCGAAAACAAGTTACTCGTAAAATATCCGAGGCGATGTAAGTTACCTGCGACTTATCTCCGGTCATTTAACTTACATGTAACATAACGGCGGGATACTGCGTGCGCTGCGCCTCCGATATGTTACATGTAACTTAAGTGACTTGAGATGAGTCGCAAGTAACTTACATCTGCTTAGATATGTTACAAGTAACTTGTTTTCAGTTTCTGAAAGGATACTGCGTGCAGTGCGCCTCCGATATGTTACATGTAACTTTAATGGCACAATACTAGTCGCAAGTAACTTAAATCGGCCAAGAAGATATTTCCAAGGCTGATGTACGACGCACTGGCGGGGTCAGCCTTACGACTGCTGTTGCTGTTGGTTCAATTATCCAAGTTTGAAGTACTTGACCCCACACCAGCATGGAAATCTCTGCACATCATTTTTTGCGTCGTGTGTGGTCGGGGACGCGCCTTCTGCGTCGCGTGTCGTGTGCGTCGCGTGATGGCCACCCATAGTGAAAATTCAAATGTAACTTACGTATAATATAAATTTAAGTTACATGTAATACACTGCGTTTCATATCTATAGGTCCACCTACGAATTCCGTAGTTTTGTGTTTCACTCTAACTCAAATGTTATGCAGTGGTCACCTACAAAATCAGCGTCCTCGAAAACTTCTATGAAGAACCGTAGACGCGATTTCAGATTTGGTACGAATTTTAAGAGCCCGAAGTTTGAAAAACACCCGTTTCAAAACTATAGGTCCACTAAATGAAATCAAAGTTTTATTACGACAACCAACAAAAATCAGCGATCTAGTAACTTGTCTGTCCTCTTTGTTTCAAAATAACTTCAACTAATCGCTTCAGCATACAATACCGGCCACAACTTCTGTCCCAAAGCGCGTCGGCGACGCGAAATCGCGTCGAAAACGCCGTTTTCGTTCGGAGTGGACTTTTCGAGAACCTGGAAAAACCATTCGATTCCCCTCGATGAGGAGATTCCGACTGTATGTTCAGACTTGAGAAAAACTCACGTCTTCACCTAGTTATGGCCTATTTCCCCTAAAAGGAGTCAAAATCTTTGTGAGTGGTTACTTTTTCAATCTGAAAACACTAATCGCTTCCTCTCATCGTCCTGATTCCAAAAATCTTTTCAAGTTTAGAAAATTGTTACTTCTTGACATAGTTATGGCATATTTTGCCCACCCAAAGAGTAAGAATGCTCCATCAACGGCGAAACAAGAACGTGAGCATTCCCAGTATATTTGTGTCGTAATTCTGACTTCAAAGCTGTTACTCACCTCGGTAAAAATGTTTTTTTGCTAATAAAACGTGGATTCAACATTTCCCTGGTACTGATTGATTGCCGAAGATTGCTCAATGATGAGTCATACTCATCGCAGGGAAACGAATAAATGCTGTGCGCGCCGCGACTGCGCGCGCTGACTGGGTGGTCTGCATCCGCAGAATCACTCACCGACAACAGAGAATTTTCAGAATGGTTCTGTTGGATATTTCTTTTTAAATTGAGCTAATACGGAGGATTTTTCTCAACCAAGTGAAAATTCATTTTTCTCCTAAAACGAGGATTCCATTCTTTCCTTGTGTACATTCCCGGAAGATTGCTCAATGATGAGTCACACTCTTCGCAGGGAAACGAATTAATGCTGTGCGCGCCGCGACCGCGCGCGCCGACTGGGTGGTCTGCATCCGCAGAATCACTCACCGACAACAGAGAATTTTCAGAATGGTTCTGTTGGATATTTCTTTTTAAATTGAGCTAATACGGAGGATTTTTCTCAACCAAAGGAAAATTCATTTTTCTCCTAAAACGAGGATTCCATTCTTTCCTTGTGTACATTCCCGGAAGATTGCTCAATGATGAGTCACACTCTTCGCAGGGAAACGAATTAATGCTGTGCGCGCCGCGACTGCGCGCGCTGACTGGGTGGTCTGCATCCGTAGAATCACTCACCGACAACAGAGAATTTTCAGAATGGTTCTGTTGGATATTTCTTTTTAAATTGAGCTAATACGGAGGATTTTTCTCAACCAGGTGAAAATGCATTTTTCTCCTAAAACGAGGATTCGATTCTTTCCTTGTGTACATTCCCGGAAGATTGCTCAATGATGAGTCACACTCTTCGCAGGGAAACGAATTAATGCTGTGCGCGCCGCGACCGCGCGCGCCGACTGGGTGATCTGCATCAGCAAAATCACTCACCGATGGCGTAGTGTTAGAAAAGAATTTAGTAAACCAGGGACAAACCACCCATAACGCTAACTCCTGTTTGGATTGTCTCTTGATGCTGATTCAATACGGACCACCTGTTCAGATAACTGCTTTCTTTTCTGAGTCGACCACCGTTCCGTCTCGCTATAGCAATATCTCAGAGAACACCCATGATGTTTACTCCTCTCCCATTTCGACCTTTGGTCTTTCAGATACCGCGATTTCATAACACTGACTGTGCAGTCCGTCTCCGCTCCTCGAATTCTATTCGGTTTTGGGGGACTGTCTTCGAGCGAGGCAGTACAGGCATCGAGGAGTGCGTCAGAGAGAGGAGAGCAATAGCGTGGAGAGCGCGGACAACCGAGAAATTGAAGGGAGACCATCGCCAAAACGGAATTCATATAGAACTAAGAAAGATTAAGAGTCAAATCTCACACTTTTCCAGGTACAGAGACAGCTTTGAAGTCAGAATTACGACACAAATATACTGGAGATGCACACGTTCACGTTTCGCCGTTGATAGAGTGGGTAAAATAGGGTGGGTAAAATATGCCATAATTATGTCAAGAAGTAACAATTTTCTAAACTTGAAAAAATTTTTGGAATCAGGATAATGAGTGGAAGCGATTATCGTTTTCAGATTCAAAAAGTAACCACTCACAAAGATTTTGACTCCTTTTAGGTGAAATAGGCCATAACTAGGTGAAGACTTGAGTTTTTCTCAAGTCTGAACATACAGTCGGAATCTCCTCATCGAGAGGAATCGAATGGTTTTTTCAGGTTCTCAAAAAGTCCACTCCGAACGAAAACGGCGTTTTCGACGCGATTTCGCGTCGCCGACGCGCTTTGGGACAGAAGTTGTGGCCGGTATTGTACTTTGGACCAGATTTTTGATCACGGTGTGTTCCACTGATACACAGGCGTTGGCGATCGACTCCTTCAGCTCGTCGATTGTGGCGTACTAATTAGCGTCGCTGTAAATCTTGTGCACAATGATGGCCCAGAGGTTCTTCGTAGGATTGAGATCAGGTGGACACGCACGCCAACGGAGAAACTCTATTTTGCTCCTTGCAAGCCATGCTGACGTCGACCGACTGGCATGGATAGCAGCGTTGTCGTGCATAAAAGTGAAGGCCTGGCGTCGATGCCTTCGGATAAACGGCAGAAGACGATCCTCTAGAACCTTCTCGTAGTCCTCGGAGTCCATACGGCACGAAACGAATGCAAGCTCGAGTTGACCAGATCTACAGAATGCACCCCAAACCATGAGCGATCCACCACCAAAGTTGCGTCGAGAGAAGACACGCGGTGGCTTCCGTAGATCGCGCCAGTTACCTCTTCCACCATCCGGTCCGTCCAGATTGAACTTTTTTTTTGTCGCTCTAGATCATCTGAAGCGTTTGGGATAATTGGGGCCACGGAGCAGCATATGAGCAAGATCGCCTTACCTTTGACCAATCCCTTGTGATGTTTTGGGTAGCAAACTGGAGGCGGGTCGCCTTGTTCCGTTCCGTCAGTCTTGGTACAAGCTTCATTAATTCTCTACTGAAGTTTTCTCGCGACTGAACTGCCCTCCAAACCGTACTTTTGCTCGTCGAAAGCGAAAATATTCGTGCAAGCAGTTGAGACTCATCGTCGAGTTCGATAGAAGGCGTCAGATTTTTTTTATCATGCTCCGAAAGCAGCCTCGAACACCCTTCAGGGTTCTTCTTCCGATATCGCTCAGGATCCCGTAGGTAGTTGTTGATACAATTGTGCGATCGTCCAGGATGCTCCGCAATCCCCCTTCTCGACCACCCAACCGCGTTGAGCGCTTCCGTTTAAGATTGTTTATCCGAAGACAGGCGATTTCCACCAGGCATACCATGCACGACTTTGGGGAAGTCCGTATATAACCCCTGTTCTCCAGTCTCATTTGTATTAGCAAAAAAAAGAGAATTTTCTTCGATGGACCTATAGTTTTGAAACGGTCACAATTCTGTCTATCATTCACGGGAACCTAATAAAAAATCATGGATGGGCAGGAGGATTTTATCAGGGTTTCAAAAGATGACGTTTCCGATGGTAACACCCACAGAACACCAAAATGTACGGCGAGCCCGGAAATTCAGAAATTCTTGGGTGGACCTATAGTTATGAATCGTAGTGTATAAATGTATGTTACATGTAATATAAATGTATGTTACATGCAATACACATGTAAGTTACTTGAGACATTCAAGTAAGTTACATTTGTATTGCAAGTTTCTTGTTTTGATTTTTCTGAGTTACAGCTCGATAGATCGGCGTACCCAGTCCTGATCCAAACTATGAAGGCGATCCCAGCTGCAATCGACCGCATCGCCGTTTCTTCCCCACGGCCTGCTGCATCTTGGCGGGCAAAATTATCGCTTAGCAAGGTCTTTCAGAGAGCAGTAACCCCACCCTCCACGACCAGCCACAGAGTGTCAAATAATCACTCCGTGAGTTAACTGGGCCAACACTGTTCAAACGGCATCCCTGCGTTCCGCGTAGCCAGCACTGGTTTGAGATTGCACTTCAACACAGGCTGTCGTTAAATCCGTAGATTCCAGCTACAAAATTATAGCGAGAATGTACGGGTTTAGCGACAGCGAGATCAATGTATCGAATTTAGCCTTCGTGTTTACGTAGAATACGCGTAGAATTCGCACCCTAGTACCTTCGTCACAAGAATATGCGGGTTACGGAGTTAAAACCCGTAAATTCTCGCTACATGGAATGGGGCGGCGTTACAGGCCGTGCCCTCGGAGGCATCTAAATAGCTACGCGTTGGCATAGCGCTCGATTCTCTTCCAATGAAATCCATCGACGCTTGCAGAACGTCGTGGCTACAATCATATCGCTCAATGTTTTGCAAACATTTTTTCACTAAAACTGCAATGATTCACAGGACAATATTTGAAGCACAAGGCCGCTCTCGATTTGTTGTGTTTGTTCAGTGACGGTGTGCTAAGGAGCCTTATCAGGGGATTCCTTACGAGGTAAAAACCACGAGTGAGAAAGCGCACACGTACACATTCATTTTACCGTTCGTATGTAGCTCTGGAACAGCTCCTGCGCATCTGAGATGGTAGATAATGGAAAACTTCAAGTGCCGGAGCTGCACGTCCTCCAGTGTAGCGATTTGCCTTGATCAGAACAGTGTTCCAAATCAAACAAAAATCACAACGTCCAGCTTTTTCCTTAGAGCTTCTTGGGCGCGCTATTCATATTGATGCCATTTTCAAACGTTCTTTTCCTGCAGGATTGTGACCTCCTTTCTGACTATCAGCGTAGAACCCGCGCACACTAATTAGGCAGAAAAATACAGTGGAGTTTTTTTCGTACGATTTCTTTGTGATCCCTGCAAATGAACAGAATAATAACCAGTCAAGTGTCTTCCAAACCTGGAGCAGCGTCCATACGTCACGAAAACGCGGTCTATCGCTCTTAGGCGGAGTCCAGAGTACTTCCGCGAAGCGACGCGACGTTATAATCGGCTTACTTATCGATTAAGCAAAGTCGCTTCGCGTCGTCTTTAGGTGTTCACAGTGAAGAGGCTCGATAATGTCGAAATGACGCGCAATTTATCTTCGCAGGACGTAATTCGCGTCTCGCTGCAACGCGATTCGGAGCGATTGACATCGCGCCAAAATCAGTCCGTTTGTGTGGTTTTTTGTGTGGTTTTGCCGTTAATATAATGATTTATCGTAACAGAAACAATAGAAATGAAACAAAAATGGCATAAGAGGCATCTTCGAATAAACACAAAAGAGAACACAGCGTTGGAATCTGGGATCTCAGCTACTAGATACTTTCACAACTCTAGCGTTTTTGACATCTCCTCGAATTGGCGAAGTGAAAGCCAGGATTCAAATGCACTCTTATAGCCACCAATGGAGCAACGTTGCTGCTGCTCTCCACGTCGGACCAACAGCAAATGCCCTTCGCTGATTTCAACCCAGATTTTTCAATGTTAAAGATTTTTTATCGCGCGTACTACGGTGTCACAAGAGGTTTTTCTTGTGAATCAATAAAAAGCGAATCTCATTAACCAATGATCAGGCGTCCTTTCCACCTGATTCCTGCCTTCTCGAACACCAGAAAAAAAAGCTTTGTCGGTAATTTAATTTTTTTTTGTTCTGGCAAAGATGTATTTTGTAGCCCACCAACCACATGTAGTACATACTAGCTGGAGGGGAGTCGGCGACTTTCGCCATTGCATTGCCAACCATAATTGCTCTTGATCAGCAAGCTACTTCGCTTTGATAATAAATGGCGACATTTGTGATAAGATCTAACGAGAAATCGAATCCCCTAATTGTTAACTCAATAATTCAAATTTAGAACAAAGAGAATTCCAAAAAATTCCTTTTGTTTGAGAAGGAATAGAAATGAACGAAGAAAAATTTACAAGCCTTCAGCAATGTTCGTGTACAACTGGACTTTGATATATGGACAAACATCTGAATTTCATCGGTTAATGCTAGCAATCCGATGGTTTTTTTTTCTTTACGGTAAGATATCACTGGCCAAACTGATTTTCCACGGGCTGTTGAAGGTCCTTTGTCGATTGAATCCGCTTCCACAGTATTATACAGATTTTTGAAGAAAATCAATAAAATCGATATTGTCAGAAGGTCGGTAAAAATCTACGGCGGTAATTTCTGTTGATAGAGGATTCTCAGAATTCCATAACTGTCACTGCTAGCGTTGACCGATGAGTTTCAGAGATTTGTCTATACGTAGTGCACCAGGGGTGTGCCTCAATGAAAATTAATTTTTTCGTTAAGCGTTAATCGTTAATTTTCGGAAAAAACCGCGCTAACCCGTTAATGCGTTAACACGTTAATTTTGCATTTCGTTAAAACCATTAAAAAGTAAAACATTACAACGTCAAAAATCAATAAATTATCAGACCCCCATATCAATCAGTGCCATACAGATTTCGGCGCGGGATAGGGCCCCACAGGGGATTTTGAGCTCCGGAGGGGATGAAGGGCTCCGGAGATGTCTGACCTTCGGAGGAAGACCCAATGGACAATTGTGTATGTGAGTGAAAACCACCCGGAGCAATTTTTCACATGGAATTCATCTTCAACGATTTTACTGAAATGCTGTTTGAACTGAGTAGCGGGTGTAGGTGTTCAATTGCAAAGCTTAGGGTGAAGTGATCGTGAGGGTGTTCTCAAAATGATAGACATTACATATGAATCCTCAATGTGAAGTGCCTAAAGCACTCTGCCTACTAAATGCTGAATGATTTCTGCGAAAGACTTCTGTGAGTCAGTAGAGTTGATATTTGAGTTGGGTGGATTTACCCTAAACAAAAAAATTCCTCGTTTAAGATTGAGGCCGAGCAACGCTAGATTATGAGGGCTAACACGTCTCTCAGGTGTGGTCCCGTCGGAAGTCGGCAATTTTGAAAACTAAGAGTCGCGGGAGTAGTATATTTGAGTCCTGCGTGGCCGATTTATTCTATGCTGAGTTTCAGCGTCTAAAATGAACGCCGAAAACCACTACACTGATAGAAGAAGAAGACAAAAAACATCCAAGTTCGCGAATCTAGTAGGGTTTCAAAACTGCAATAACTTAAGTTTCAAATGAGGTACCTGGAAAAAAGCGTAGCTTTAGGAAACTATTTTCTGTACCCTACCGTTAGAAGCCTAGGGCACATCTGGAGTGTGCCCTTCGCGAAATTGTTTTCTGGTGTGGGTTCTGCGTCAATATTCGCGTTTTCTTGGTACTCTGTTAGATGTGGACCCACAGTGCATTTTAGAGAAGAACCCACAACAGGGAAATGTTCTTAAAAGGCGCTCTTCAGATTTGCAGAAGGTTGCAGACGGTAGAGTATAAAGTCTAGTTTCTCAAAGCCAGGATATTTCTAGATAACTCATTTACTACTTAACTTATACCCTTTTGAAAACCTACTTTTTTCGAAGACACGTTTTTTTTGTTCGACGTTTAAGAGTACATTGTAGCGCCCTTCAGCGTCGATCTCAGACGGTGAATTTTCGTATGCAGGGTGAATCAACGACGCTTGACTTAAAGGCACAGTCCAACCTCAGCATCGATTTTCTGGTTTTCTGCCTATCTTGAGAACGGTTCCACGCTGATTCCAATGATATCTCTGAAATTGTTCAAGACCCCATAGGAACGGAGTTATGGCCCCTCAAAAAATTGAGCTACGGAATCATGGTGGACGAGTTTTCCGAGGCTTGTAACCTCCGTCATTTGCAACCTATGTATGCGAGTCGACCAGAATAAAGAGAGAGGCTGAGAATGAAGGGAAGAACGGGGCTATCGATCAGAAACCATCTATCATCTCACCACTATTGAGCTCGAAAGATCGTGAAAGGGGCGTGCCAAAGTGGCTTCCGGGGGTGGGCGCCCCAGGGTGGCTTCCTCCTATATCTCGCTTAGTCAGAGGGAATGAGAGCTCGCACTTGGCAGGTGTTATATACGGTGGGTCTACTTCACAATTGTATGGAAATCTCAGATTTCGTCCCTGAGCTTGGACTGTGCCTTTAAATACCCTACTCTTGTGACTCCTAGTTTTCAAAATTGTCGACTTCCGGCGGGACCACACCTGAGAATGTGTGAGCCCACACACTGTAGCAGTGTTCACCCTCCATCCTAGACGGTGAAAGTGTGTACAAAGGGTAAATAGACCCCGCTTGACTCAAATATCCTTCTATCGTGATCCGTACTTTGCATAACTATTAACATCGAGCGGGATCGAACTCCCCCCCCCCCTCAAACATCCGCATTTCATTATTCAGCACAGGCTGTAACCAGTTATAGCGTGGCCCACCAAAAGTTGCCCATCTTATGACCCATGAGAAGCGGTTGGTCAAAGATCGATGTGTTCGAAACTCATAGCAGCACAATCGCTCTCGCTCAATCGGTGGCCAGCGTTTTGCATAGGAATTCATGCATGTTGATCTTCTGCCGACCTCTTCTCATTGATGAGTACAGTGCGTTCGGAAATGATAGGGACCCCTCTAAAAAATGAGATTTTCAAAGAAATTCTGGGAATGGTGATGAATACTGTTCATCAATGAATTCAGCGTGATAAAAAACCTCTGTTCGCAACTTCCTTGAAACCGTGCCTAATTTCATAAGATTTTTCCTTTACATTTAGGAAATTTCACCGTTCGGAAATGATAGGGACACCTTGCAAAAAATGGAACTTTTCCCTTCGAACAAAATTTCCCGTTACAAGTTCACTATATGAACGCAACACGAGGACACCCAACATCTTTATTCCAACCATTGGCCGTGGTACATCGCTTACTGTTTCCGAACAAGCCGAAATACGTGCCCTCAACGCTGCCGGGCTGAGCCAACGCCGAATCGCCTCCCAGCTCGGACGTTCCCCCAACTGCATCACCCAGCTCCTACGAGATCCAGACTCCTACGGCTTGGCGAAGAGTCCTGGACGCTCAAGAAAGGTCAGCGGCAGGGATGCACGGAGGATAAGCCGACTCTGCTCAACTAGTAGTCTGTCTCTCAACCAAGTGAGGGCTCAGTTGTCGCTCAATGTGTCGAAGACTACTGTTTGGAGCGTCGTGAACGCAGACGAAAACATCATCCGTCAAGTGATGAAGAAGGCTCCATCACTCTCAGAAGCCCACAAAGTAGCCCATCTCCGGTTTGCAAGGAACAACATGGCAACAGACTGGTCAAAGGTATGGGATTCTCTAAAAACCCGATAAAATTTAAAAAGATAAAGGCGACATGTTCCAAGTAATTTTCTCCGACCAAAAGAAGTTTAACCTTGATGGACCTGACGGTGCTCGATGCTACTGGAGAGATCTTAGCAAGGATCCGATGGTATTTAGTCGAAGAAATTTCGGAGGCGGTTCGCTGATGTGTTGGGGAGCATTCTGCAGCGAAGGTGTTTTGGAAATCGCCTTCACTTCGTGTCGGATGGATTTGGAGGAGTATCAAGAAACATTGCGTGCGCATCTTCTGCCGTTCTTCACTGGAAACAGGCGTCAACGCTACATTTTCCAGCAAGATAACGCTGTGGTCCATGTCTCCAGATCCACAAAAGCGTGGCTTCAACAAAACCGAGTTCACGTGATGGAATGGCCCGTGTGTAGTCCTGACTGCAACCCGATAGAGAATATCTGGGGCATAATTGTGCGCCAGATTTACGCGAATAACAAGCAGCATGGGACCGTAGACGAGCTAAAGGCCGCTGTACTCGAAGCCTGGAGAAATTTGGATAAAAATGTGATATCCAATTTGATCACTTCTATGCCGAATAGAATTTTTGAATTGATTTCCAACTCTGGAGGTGCGATATCATATTAGATTTCATGTATGTGTATATTTGTTCATTCCTTGTTTGATAATTTTTGTTTTTTAATAGTGTCCCTATCATTTCCGAACGACGAATAATGTGGCAATTTAAAATAAAATATTACATTATTATGCTATTGTTATAGAAACAAGTGAACATAGGTTATTTACCTTGCTGAATTCATTTATGAGCATTACCGAACGCCGCACGCAATTTAAACATAAAGACTGTGGTTTTCAGGGGTGTCCCTATCATTTTCGAACGCACTGTACATGTACAAAATTTGCTGGACTGCACTATACATACACTTTTGCACTTTCAGCCCCTCTTTATACGTAAATGCGTAGGCGCTGTTCGTCCTCGCAAACATCCGCATTTTTTCGCGTAGCACTAGCTTCACCATTTTAACACGACAAGAGTAATTTAACTGCAATCAAACGCTAGAGGCAAGCCTGCTAGATAAACACTGTTTGAACACATCAGCTCTAGGTGGGGAGAAGGGGGGGGGGTAGAACACTGTCAAAACTTGACCTACTCACGCTCATTTGGTTGGGTTCTGAGCGAACTTGGCGTTGGAGTGGGGGTCTGAGCAAAACTGGCCGACCCACACCTCGTGCAGAACCCTGCTGCCATAACTCTACGACAATTAACGAATTATAAATTAACGTGATTTCAAGACTTTTTCGTTAAGCGTTAATCGTTAATTTTCGAGAAAAAACCGCGTTAACCCGTTAATGCGTTAACACGTTAACGTTATAACGCACAGCCCTGTAGTGCACCAAAGTTTGCGCATCTAGATATCACTGAGAGGCGGACGGCTGGAGACCAATAAGTATGGAACTCATTGCAGCATAACCCCACTCGCTCAACCGGTGGCGAACGCTCTGCTCTGGGATTGATGCATATTGATTCCCAATCGACCGCTTCTTACTGATACGCAGATTGGCAAATTTTGATGGACTACACTAGCCAAATCCATTTCTGGCGGAATCGAGACACGATTTCCACTGCCAGTTCCAAGATACACTACCGCTCGTAGGATTTGGTCAGAGGGCGAGCGGGGAAGCGTTTCCGCGTCTTTAGCGTCCTCTTCTAATAGCTTCCACCAAAATCAACTTTTTTCCAGATCCGAAAATGTATTTAGGATCCAGGTAAGAAGAGCTATCCAACGATGTAACGCTTGCTAAGGTAAAGATTTTAACGAAGAGGTCTGGAATGTGACTTCCAGATCTTTATACAGTTCATATTTGCAGCCGCATACTGTATTTTATACTGTACGGCACACTAAAAACTGCGTCCCAAAATTTTCTGTTTAATTCAACTCCTAAAAATAATTATACCCCTGGATAGCCACTCTTACATGAATCGTAAATAGTTTTTCGGAACAGAAAAAATCAGTTTTAAGTTTAAATAATGACGCGAAAACGCATCCCGTAAGCCATCTTTACTACGCAGACAATAGGACGGACTTATCACGACGCCAAATAGGAATGCGGAGTCAACGGCTACCGAACCGCTTTTTTTTGTGCGCGGTCAGCTCTAAATGGGGTTGCGGTCCGTACGCTTGGACGAAAATAGGACCCACCGTAAGAAACTCGATTTAACTTAGTTATTGATCATAATACAACTAGGCGGAGTCTAATAACAAAATTAAACACCTGCGTGCGTTACGCCCTCCGTCTGGCAGGGACAGAGTGCACCCCCCCCCTTACAGGGGAGGCTTGTCACCTTCCGGTGGCGATTTGGGAAATCATGTTGTCCTCGCTGTAGGTCTGTGAGAGTATACAAAAGACCCGTGCTTGACATTGGCTAAATGGCTGCGGGGATTCCAAAAACGGCATTTTCATTATTTCAAAAAAGGGAAGGGGTACCCATCGGAATTTTTGGGGCGATCAGAAAAATTTTTTCGGATTCGGCTCAACACTTACAACTGGGAGTTATTTAGGGCGCTGAACCCGGATCTGGGGTTTACTCCTAGCCAAGCTTAGGGTTACTGTAGATTACGGTAGGCAAAACGCCTTTAAACTGACAAAACCTACCTTTAAATTTCGAAAAGCGAAAAAATGAACCTCAAATTCGTGTTTAGCGTCCCAAATACCGTATTTTCTCTTTTAGAGGTGCATGTACTTCTATTATTCAGGCCTCTTTTTTAGGTGCACTTCTTATAGAGGTGCACTTCGAATAGAGGGTGTACTTCTATTTTTCGGCCTTGTTTTTAGAAATTCTTATAGTGAAGACTTTAATAACAAAACTACGATTTTCTTGATCAGCAACAATGAAAAGTCAGCTATTAGAGTCCGCATGAGTTAGGGCTTGCACACTCGTTAAAGGCAGTGTTCACGATAAATTCCACTTCCGATATCTCCACGGTTTACGGAAGGTCTGGTGCCCTATATAGCAAGGCATGCTAAAAAAGGACACGAAAGACGCGTTTTTGAGCAAAAATAGGCCCTCCCTTCTTTACGTTGTTTTTTAAGCGTGGAGGAATTGACCGCTAGAAGGATGATACCTATCAGTGCAATGAAGCAAACAGCTCACTTATATGCACTTCCTTCACTTGATCATTCCTATAATCTGAGTCTTCATTTGTTCATTCCGAGGGGGCGGATCTGGGGCACCAAAACGCTTGTTTGCAGCCGTTATTTTGCCATTCCTGGCTCTTTTTCTACCGTTCCTTTGGCACTGGGAGCCTAGGATCCTTCTCCGCTATCATTTTACTGTGGAAAGTCAACGAGGATTATCATCGTGAACACTGCCTTTAATACTATTATCGTCATTCAATATTTCTTGATTCCTGAGCTTCATTTTGTAGTGTCATCAAGATATGTTTTCGAAGCTCGGTATGCGGTTGAAGATGTTGACCAACCGCTTTATTCGCAACGTTTCGGGTCGTAGACCCTTCTTCAGGCGGCTAGCAGCTGCGGCAGCGGCACGGTGTTAGGGCGGGAGGGATGAACCGTCTCAGCGGTCGGCCAGCTTCAGCAGTGCTATAGGAGCGAATGTCTGTATGTTGTTGTTTGTTGTTTGTGTTGTTTTCAACAACGAATGTTTAAATTTGTATTCTTCATCTTATTTAGGAGTGTACTACTAATAGACTACTAATAGAGGTGTACTTCATATAAAGGGTGTACTTCTAATACTCAGCCCTCTCTTATAGCACTGCTGAAGCTGGCCGACCGCCGAGACGGGTCATCCCTCCCGCCCTAACACCGTGCCGCTGCCGCCGCAGCTGCTAGCCGCCTGGAAGAAGTGTCTACGACCCGAAACGTTGCGAATAAAGCGGTTGGTAAACATCTTCAACCGCATACCGAGCTTCGAAAACATATCTTGATAACACTATTATCGTCCTTTTCTAAGCCGTAACACTGTTTTAGAGTCAAAATTTGTATTGTTCATCTTATTTAGGAGTGTACTACTAATAGACTACTAATAGAGGTGTACTTCATATAAAGGGTGTACTTCTAATACTCAGCCCTCTCTTTTTGGTGTACTTCAAATAAAGGTGTACTTCTAATAGAGGAAATACGGTAACACCCGCAGTGCAATTTTGAGTCAGACCTGAGACTTTTACCGAGCTACTGTATACCCACCGTAACCTACCGTAATTTAACGAAAATCGATTAACGGGTCGCGGATTCGTGTTAGGCGCCCCGAATAGACTCCATGTACAAGTTTTGATGCGATTTGATCGCAGGATTCTCGAAATCGTCAAAGGTCGCGTTTGGGCAGCAATTTCCCCAATTTCGAAGCTTCAGACCAAATCAGATGAATTTTTTTGAATATTGACAAATGGGCCTCATATTCGTAATCAGCACCAAATCAACCCCAGAAACAAGTTTTAAGCTCAATCCGAGACAATTTTTGAACGCCCGAAAAGTTGTCATTCGTGTACCCCCTTTTCCATTGGCAGAGCTTATGGAAATGCCCACTTTTGGAAAACTGTGAATCTCTGAGGCATTTAGCCGATTCCGAGAATGTAATATTGGAGCACTTCACTCCCCCTAGAACATATTAAAGTGGCACCTCGAACTCCATTTTATGTGCACAACCCTCCCTTTTAGCTGACCAATGAGCTAGGAAATGTACCTCAAACTTGGGTAACTGAACCGGCGACGATCTCGTTTTACCACACAGGACAGTGCATCATAATCGACGTGGTTCGGTCTCGGTCAATCCGATATGTGACGTTGCTCGCGATCAACCGGAATACGATGCAGCTCGTTCGCGATCAGTCCTAACTAAATTGCTGTACGCGATAGAAACGATTTGTGCTAGCGGTAAGTTTTACTTACCTCTACTCTGCGCGATAAGTCCGCACTTCTATAGGACATACTACGCGAAGATATCGAGCTCCAGCAGCCTTTTCGCGGTCAGTTTGAAATGGATTTTTGCTCGCGGTAGGAACGGTTCCTGGGCGCGATTGATACTATCCGCCAACTTCTGCGCGCGATAGGTCTGCCCTATTGTCTGAGTATGTATAAAGTCAAACCTCTCCCTGAGCGTCTCCGTCCCTGCAAAGCTCTTCTGTGATTGGCCAATTTAGCCAATTGACCAATAGCCCGTGGGCTTCGCCGGGATGGCGACGCTGGAAGAGAGATATCCTCTCTTTCAGGGTTATATTTAGTGTGTTCTATTGCGTACTCGCGCTGCGGACCCGCGACGCATCGGTTTTGTACAAGCGTCCGCGCCCAACTGGGGCCGAATGCATCAACGCGCCGGGTTGGGGCAGGGACAGGGCAGTCGGCATTTCTGACGATCGCAGTGCAAGGGGAGTAGATCATCTAACCAATCGTGCCCCAGCAGTGTTTTTTCGCTGCTCTAGCTGCCCCAGCCTCCTAGCTGGGGCAGCGGGGGCCCGGTTGATTTTGGGTTTCACGTAGATCTCCAAGGGCGCAGACTGCCCTGCCCCTGCCCCAACCCGGCGTATTGATGCATCCGGCCCCTGATCTTGAGAGGTTTTCCTTCATTTTCTCGTTTTTTTTGTTTCTCACGTCTTTTCCCGAAAGTTTTTAGTCTTCAAATGCGACTTTTGTTATATTGCGAGCTTTTGCAAAAGTTTCGATTTCAGGAATAGCGGGAATCGTCGGCAACGGATAGGAACGACCAATCTTTGGTGATTTGTATTTTATTTCATGGTGTTACCCGACTAGAACCACTTCTTGTGTTCCTTACTAACTTCTCACTTCTCTAGCAAGCTTTTCATTGATCATGAACATTGTCAGAACTTTTGTTGTTCAGGCTCGCTCGATTCTCCAAAAAAACCTCCAGAACGTAGGTGTTTTTTTTTTATTTTGAATATTTTTTCTTTAAAGTTGCTCTTATGATGCATATTTTTGTCGTTATACTTCCCTTACAACCTTTTCCTAAATATGCCGGGTCCAGTGAAAATCGGGCCTGCCCGATCAAAAATTTTGGGCATGTCCCATATTGAGGGAAAAGTTTTAGAAGTGAAACCAAAAAAACACACATCATAAAAATAAATCAAATAAAAAAAGATTCAAAACAGAAAACATTCAGAAGTTTTTTTGGAGATTCAGGCCAGCCTAAACAATAGGAAATTCTGAAAAGGTTCACGATCAATGAAGAGCTTTCTAAATAAGTCAAAAGTCAGTAACAAGCACTAAATACAGGTTCTTGTTGGGTAAGCCACGAACTAAAAAAAAACCTCGCCAAAATTGGCGAATCTTATTATTTGCAGGTTCCCTCTGTTCCTGTAATTAAAACTTTCCCAAACGGGACAAATACAACAAACATTGCATTTAATGATCAAACACTGTTGAAAAAAGCGTGAGAATTTCAGAAAACCCATGACAATGAAAAAGAAACCCACATGATCAGATGTTGGGGGGCGGGCGCGGAAGCTCGCACGAAACCGATATGTCGCGTGTCCGCAGCGCGAGTCCGCAATGGCACTCTCTAAATTTAACCCCGAACCAGAGGATCTATATAGCCTAGCTCCCTCATGCTGAGCCGGTCGAAGTAAGGCTTATTGGGCTTATCATGTCGAAATCTCCTTATTGTGGTGCGCGCGAAGCGCGCACCAGATTTGGTTTTGAATCGGCCCCGCGCGCAACCCCTTTTTCGAAATCTCAGTTGAGAGTTAACGTAGAAATTAGAGCTAAATTGCATTAAAAAAGCGCAAAAAGTTGATATATGTACCCAAAAATGGTTTAGAACGGTTCACTGGTTTTTGAGCGAAAATTGAAAGACCGCGCGTTTTTGTTGTTAATCTCCTTTTTTCAGACGGCGTACACGATCTTGTTGGTACACTTAAAATTGAGCTAGGGAGCTCATTTTTGGATAGGAGGCTGGAAATGGATGCAGGTCGCTCCTATTCCAATTTGAACTTGATACCTTAACTTTGAAGGGTACCTCAAAATCGTGGGTTTATATACTAAATTAGCCGTGGAGCACGAAAACTGCTATTTTCTGCTACGGCTGTGGAGACCGGGGTGTGTGGGTGAATCTGCAGCCAATCAATACAGGTCGTTGAAGGTAAATACTGAACTTGTCAGAATTCGTACTAATGACACGTCATCGATCGATAATCAATATTATCGATTTTCGCGCTTCTTGCAGAAAATGCTCCCAGAAGTGGTGATTGTTGATGGGATTGGTTTTCTTGGTTGAGGAATTTTGCTCATCAGTCATTATCGATAAATAGCAATCAGTAATATCGATGCTTCCGCCTTTTGCACAAAATGCCGCAATGATTTTCGATTGTTGATGGCTCTAACAATAATTCACTTGTTTGGGAAATTCTTCTCATGATGCAAAACCGAACATTATCGATCAATGATATCGATTTTTCCCATGTTGCACAAAATGCGGCAATGAGTGGTATTTTTATGGTTTTGGGTAATAAGTTTCAAAAAATGTACTCATTCGACAATCTCGTTGTTAGATATTTCATCATTCCGAAATGGAAATCGTTGAGCAAAATTAAAGCCAGAAAGGGAACCTTCGGGAAAAATATGTGAAATTTCTGAAAATTTAGCTTCCTGGCAAAAGTAACGATTTGGAAATGATAAAAAAAAGTACTTTTGTGATTCTTTGCCGTGCAGGTTTGATAAACGGTGAAACTGGTTTATTAGTGGCTTCACGTTTCGAACAGCTCGTCGTTTTCGAAGGCCTGAAAGCGCTAAAAACTTTAGTGACCTGTGAGTTGCTCCATCAAGCGCTTCTCCCTCTACGACAAGTTCAACAAGCCCCAAAAAACTTGAGTAAGCCACCGAAATCAGCACAGAAACCCACCCACGCCAGTTCCACCAACGACGAGCTCCCGTATCGACCAGATAGACCGCAAGCCAGGAGACAAGTGAACCCGCCTGATCATACACGGCTGATCGGGCTATAGCTGGCACATAGCATTATGAATGGTAGGAAGTCACTAGTAATGGAAATGCACTCATTTCTATTATTATTGAGTCTGGGGAGCAGGACATGATATAGAAGGCCTCCAGTGCTTTCCCCTCGCTCCAATATCCTCCTCACGACTTAGAATCGTGCATTTGATGTCAAAATCAACTCCACCATGCTCTTCTTGCCTGTGTTTTCCAAGGGAGTTAATGTATTCTTTGCACCGCTTTCCTGCTAGGTGCTCCTTGACGACCTGAATGTTCAGCATTCTTCCCGTTTCCCCTATGTAGATCTCGCAGCAGGACGTGCACTGAAGCTGGTAGATGACACCGCTTAATAAGCAATCGCCTTCTGCTCCGTTTGGACATACTGTGCAATTTTCCGTGTCGCAGGTGCGGTCGTAGAGCCGGTTGCGTACAAGTTGCCGCTTTATGTTGTCCCGAGGATGTTTATGAGAGCTACATCATCGCTGAGTCCGCACGCGCAATACATTGCCGTATAGCTGCACTCACTCTGTCGGGAAAGAACGGTAGCTGCAGAGGCACTTTGTTGTCGATTCGATTCGGGAGTCTCACTCTTCTGCCACGGTCCCGTCGCTGCGCAGTATATCCATTCAGACGAGTAATAGCACCAGCCAGTCTGCGCGACTCTTCTCGCTCTTCGACTCCCGTACAGATTTGATTGGCAGTTCTCAACATGTTCTGAATCACGGCGCAATTTCACGGCTCCAGGGTGCGCAGATGTTGCGTGAATGACGATGTTCTTGGAGGTTTCCTTGCGGTACCATTTCACTCTGTATGCACCAGCAGTCACACTTATTTGCGTATTCAGGAAAGGAAGCCATCCGTCGTGAGGGGGGCTTCTCTCTGGTGAAGCGGTATGTGCTGGGTGATCGTTGATTGAGAATATCAACAGCTCATCCCATTTCAGTCTGAGTTGACGTGACCACGCAGCAATCGTCGATGTACCTACAGTACAGGATAGGTTGCTGGGATAGCACTGGCTCTTCTACTTTGCTCATGAAGCACACCGCCAAAACAGGTGCCAGTCGTTGACCCATTGCGAGCCCTCTGACCTGAGCATGAAGTAGGTTCCATTCCGCTTGAAAATATTGCAATTCACACACTCCTTCACTAGCGTCAAGATGTGGCCCTTACTCAAGCCAACGATCGCGATGTCTGTGTGCTCGTCCAGCATTCAGATAGAGCCTGAGCGCGTCTCCATTATCCACGTTTGTGTAGAGCGCGTTTACATCGAAAGATTCGAATAACACAGTTCTGTTGATCCCTTAAACAGCGCAGGCGGTCCAGAAACTGTCCTGTGTTGGCTAGGTGAGAAGGATGTGCTGAAGAAGTTGACTGATTATTCTGGGCAGGAACCAGGAAATTCGATCTGTCGGTCCCCCCACACAGCTGATAATGGGTCGAATTTTTGAAAGAATCGGCTGCCATGGAACGGATGTTATCCGGGAGACAATTTATGTGTCTTTGATAGAGAGTAGAAAACGGGACATCTCGAGTTTTCCAGCTTCAGCCTTCTAATAAGCTTTCCGTCAATCCTGCTACTTTTCCAACTGCCGTCCAGGTATTATTTAGTTTCCGACACTGTGCGGCAAATTCCTTTTTCGTTGCTTGTGTGTAGACAGAGGTATCATTCAAATGGAGCTGTGTGATTTCTTGATCTAATGAGAGAGGTGTAATCACAAACTCTCCTCCTTGTCGCTGACGGATAGACGAATTTCGTGGCGTTCCAGCTTTCACGAATCTCCTTGAAACCTTCCTGCTGTAGTGATGTCAAGTTTTTTCTTCTTTCACGTCCATGCCTACTGAGCACGTCGCCCGAATTCCGGATGAAAGAATTCCGAACTTTATATCGACTTCCGGACGAGAAGGTCGGGCTCCTTGTAGAACGAACGTGGAAAATGGTATAGACGTCAAAATAGAACTCCTACTTCCCTCCCATGGTGTTGGGTTGTTCATTACGCCTGGCTCTGAACCTGAGTTGATCCCCTTAAATTATGCAATCCTTTAACAACTTTCCGGTACGTGAATCCACGTGGACTCTGTGAGTGCGAAAGAAGGGCCCAGACTCTCAAAAAATTGATGGCATTTTCCGAAATTCGCGCATTACCGATTATAGTGACTCTTGCCTCCCGGGATCATCGGTTACTACCGGCGGACAACTCAGAGACCCGAGTCGGTGGTCCATTGGTAGTTGGACACTGTTACCAAAAAACCCTAACTCGCTGTTCGTTTAGGAGCCTGTCGTACTTAGCACACAGAGTTGATTTTGCCCTAGACCGAACAGCATCACATATCCGCTTTGAGCCACTCTCAATCATTCTCCAACTACTATTCGGTAGGAGACGACGGCATGAGCATTCCTTTGAAACACACTTCAATAAGGTAGAATACAACACGTATTGATTTTGCCTGAGAACGACTCCTAGTAACTTACGGTAAACATTTACAATACTAGAATGAGACTCAGAAACATTACATATCGATCCTAGCTTCTTATTCAAAATGAACTTCGGTATCACACCGGTTGTTTTGCACCTTCGTAGGAAAATTATTGACTGACGAGTGGGAACCACTTTTTGACGGAGGGCTAAAGCTTCCCGAACGAGACCAAACAATTGTGGCGGTATGTTGCGAATGAGATTCCATGTTTGGCTATCTTGAAACCTGGGCATCATTTGAACGTACTTTTGAGATTCTTTGCCGTGCAGGTTTGAAGAAGGTGAAACTGGTTTATTAGTGGCCTGACGTTTCGAACAAATCGTCGTTTTCGAAGGCCTGAAAGCACTAAAAACTTTAGTGGCCTGTGAGTTGCTCCATTAAGCGCTCCCTCTACGACAAGTTCAACAAGCCCCAAAAAACTTGAGTAAGCCACCGAAATCTTATCAAAACGAAAAAGAGTTTTAAAAATGTCCTGAAATATCTTAAAAAAATGATTTGGCGTAAAAATAGCCTGGAAAATAAAAAAGCTAGGAAATGAAGTGAAATAACCAAAAATGTGATTTGGTGGTCGATCATTTCACAAGCTTCTCCGCTAAACTTATCAAAAGGAAACCAAGCGCGCAACGGAAACATTAAAGGCAGTGTTCACGATGATTTTCGTCCTCGGGTTTTTCACATCAAACAATGCGTTGGCTACCAAGTGTTCCCGAAATTACGAAGAAACGGCGAGAAACGCATTAAAACGGCGTATTTCAGTGACCTTATTCTATAACATGGACTAGTTGTCCGGTTGGATGAACAGGTTCATGGTGGTTGCCACCGGTGGAAAATTCGGTCAATCAAAAATAAAAGAATATTTTATTCAAAGCAGGACTACTTAGGGCCCTAAGGAAAGAACGAAACAACAGAGAGTAGAGTATTGCAAGGGACGGGTCCGCAAAAGGTTTCGTTGTCATAACAAACACTTCCTGTGATACTTGAGAGGCGGGGTGATACTTAAGGATTTCGTGTACTGCTGGTGCTTTTTTCTCAATTTCATCGTCATTTTAGTTCTACCCGGGGGCCACTTGATCAATATAGCAAATAATCTCAAACTTGAAGATTATCGTGAACACTGCCTTTAAGCCATTTTTGAAAGCTGTAATAAGGGAATCAGCATAGGTCAAGCTAGGTGAACGCAAGGCTCCAATCCATATCGTGCTTGATTTCGTTTTGATAAGTTTAACAGAGAAGCTTGTGAAATGATCGACCACCAAATCACATTTTTGGTTATTTCACTTCATTTCCTAGCTTTTTTATTTTCCAGGCTATTTTACGTCAAATCATTCTTTAAGATATTTCAAGACATTTTTAAAACTTTTTTTTATCATTACCAATTCGTTACTTTTGCCAGGAAGCTAAATTGTCAGAAATCGCCGTTATATTTTGTTATAACCGACGGCTCCGCAGCTTGCTCGGCCCGGACTCATCCGAGCAAGCTTGGCTTTACATACATATGCAGCCGGCCCCTGGTCGTTTACTACCTGGTTCAGACGAGACACTGGGTATGGACTGTTTGTTGTTTACATTAGTCGCATCACGGAACAATAGAAATCATTCTAAAGCCGTGAAACACTTTCCGATGAAATATGTGTATGTATGTACACATTCTGTTCGTTGTTGCATGCAGCCCCTGATGACTCATGCTCATTGCATTGATTTCTGCCAGCGGCGCTCCGCCTCCACCACGTTCTGCACCGAACTATCGTCCTTATTCACCATTATCACGCTATGAGCCGTCGTTCTAACAGTTCCAGTTCAGCACATCCACCTGAGGCTAACCACAAAGAACCGGAGAAGCCAATATCGTTCAAGATATTTCGCGGTGATCCTGTCAAATTCTCCATAACCTACAAGGACAAGGATCAACTCTACGACCTGTTCCAGAAGAAACTTGCCGAACTTGGTGTTCCTGCTGGCAAGCTATACTGGATTGACTATGAAGCTGATCATGCCGTGATTGAGAACGCTGACGATCTCTTCCTTGGCGTCCAAGGACATGATTCTCTGCTGAAACTCTATTCTACTGCAGCTGATATCGACCCAACCTCAGAATCTGATTCTGAGGAACCAAGGAGAAAACCACGCCACAAACAGAAGCATCGAAGCAGCCGCTCAAGCTCCAGCAGTAGATCTAGTGACCATCCAGATCATCCACCTCCTCCACACGGTTATCCAGGTTATTTCCACGGTAACCCTTGGAACTTTTTCTACCCTCCGAAATCTCATAATCATATGGGCCACAGACAAATCCCTCCTCATCACTGTTATCCGCACTATCCTCCTCACGGGTACTCTGACTTCTTCCCCGGCGGTTTCCCGTGGTATCCTCACTGTCCTCCCAATCCTCACATCGGTCAATATGGACATAATCACTGTCGTTGCCACGGGGAACCTCGTAGACCCCCTCCTTGCCCATGTGGCCACTGTGGCCCCCACCATTATTGAATCCCATCCATACCGCTCGACCAGTTTTTGCTCGTGCTGCTCATCATCATGCTCTCCATCAATCGTTCCATCATTTCCATTCACGAGATCCTTCTTGATTTGTATTTCGTTACCTGCAATTTGCATTAATCGTTGGAAAAGATATTGTTAGGTTAAATGTTTTCATATCTGCCTGTGACTTGAGCTACGGTTTCCCATAAAGAATTGTTTCCATTGTTGGCATTGACCAGAGCTCTTGTCTATATTGAATCGGATTCCGATATTTTTTGACTTCACTCAAAATGTGAAAGGATTTCCAGTTTGATAAGCGTAATATTGAGACTGATCTGAAAACTGCGTTCTGTTAGCCGTTGTTTACGAGCGATGTACAATCAAAATATCAATGCTGCTCCACCTCTCACAAAGAAGGCAAACATTCGGTGTGGTTCAGTTCTGCACGGCATGAGGTTTTCCTGACAGACGCGATGTAAAAGTGCATTAAGATTATAATCTTTCAGCAATAATTGACGGTCACAGGATATCATTCCCGTTTCCTTCTCTTGCATGCCTCATTTGCGCTGAAAACGTGTAGAAAAGTGCAGGAATAAGCAAACAATGAGCTGTATCCGAAAAAAAATGAAATGTTCACTGTGAATCATCACTTTCAAACACATCTTGGCTGTGCTCAATATCAACTACACAAGCAAAAAAATGCGCTTTGCGTGCTCTGTATATGCCTCGAAGGAACCTCGGAAAAGAAGCTGTATCAGTTTGACAGGGTGCTCAATTTAGACGGCTTTTCGGAACCGAATCGCATCACTGGTGGGTAGGACTTCTAAACCACTGTTGTGAACCTGGGATTCTTTGAGGTTCTTATGTAAAACGTGCTCCGGTTTTCAGCAAGGAAATTTAATAACAAAGTGGGGCAAAATCTACCATGAACTAGCCTGCTTACCCTTAGGCGGCGTTCAGAGTTTTCGCGGCGCGACGCGATGGCACATATCAGCGCGACGCGAAAATAGCGTCGCGCGGAAATCAAGGTGTGAACGGCGCGCGAACGCTAGGCGACTACGCGCAAATGCGTAATTTCCGCAATTTTCCGTACCCAAGCAGAACTAATCAATATTTAATCTTATTCTGTCTATTTAAGTGTAATGTACCTTTTTTTATCTTTTATCTGTATTTTTATGGCCCATTTTTGTTTTCGTTGCGACAACTTGCTTCTTTAATGTCGAAACAATCAAAAAGACATCGCGAGCCATTGATGCTTAGAATTTTTATTTTGGAGTTGATAGTACAGAATAGGGAGGTTTCAGTGAAATGAGACCGAATTATGCTTGTGTCGTTTCTAAACCGTAAAAAAACTTTATAGCTCGTCAACTCTTCGAAACCATCACCCTCATCACACTGTCCTTAAATATGCAGACAAAATTGTTTGCAGTATCATCTGAGCTCCCTTGAGTCTCCGATACTGGAAGAAAAAATGATGACAATCGCTCCGCGATGCGATGGTCGCGGAGCGATTATAATTTGCGCGTCAAATTCGATGTATCGCGCCTCTTCACTGTGAACACCTAGCGACGACGCGACGCGACGTCGCTTGATCGATACGTAGGCTAATCATAACGTCGCGTCGCGCCGCGAATGAACTCTAGACGCCGCCTTAGGCGGCGTTCAGAGTTCATTCGCGGAGCGACGCGACGTAATAATCAGCCTACGATCAAGCGAGGTCGCATCGCATCGTCGCTGGGTATTCACTGTGAAGAGGCGCGATATATTTGAAATGACGCGCAATTTTCCTTCGCGCGACGTCCATCGCGTCGCCTTGCAATGCAACGCGACGCGATGGACGCTGAGCGATGGCAAGCTCGTTGCTGCTTTTCTTCAGTGTTTTAACATCAACCCGACCTAATCCAACAATGAAAGCAATAAAATAAGCATATATAGGATCACTTGCACTTAAACGAACACGAAAAAAGCGGTTGGTAATGCTGCGAAAAAAATTGACGTTGCTTGTTTACGAGACATTGCGTACGTACGCAATTGCGCGTGGTCGCCCAGCGTTCGCGCAACGTTCACACTTGAATACCTGCGCGACACTGGAGGAGAAATGCCGGAGAGCACCTATTGCCAGCATAGCCGTCAAATAATGCGTTGTGGTGTGTGGTATGCACTTGCACACACCGCTCCCAGCTACGCCTATATTGTAATTCACGACAACCTGACTCAATTCAAGACTAACTGATCGCAATTCATTAATGAGAATGAAAATTTACTAGTATTGAGGATGTCGGCTGTCATCCGTGAATTTCGAGGTGGAAATTCTCTAGGAATCATTTCTAACCCTATTTGGACGGTGCTCAGGGGAGGAAATCCCCTGCGTGGGACTAAATCTGTCGTGTATCGGGTATTTCGGGGGTGGAAATCAGCTTAAACCCTATTTGGACGGTGCAGCCTGCGGCTGCACCGTCGCTTAGGGGAGGAAATCCTCTGCGTGGAGGCTAAATCTGTCGTGTATCGGGTATTTCGAGGGTGGAAATCAGTTTAAACCCTATTTGGACGGTGCAGCCTGCGGCTGCACCGTCGCTTAGGGGAGGAAATCCCCTGCGTGGAGGCTAAATCTGTTGTGTATCGGGTATTTCGGGGTGGAAATCAGTTTAAACCCTATTTGGACGGGGCAGCCTGCGGCTGCACCGTCGCTTAAGGAAATCCTGTTTGGAGGCTAGGTCTGTCGTGTATCGGGTATTTCGGGGGTGAAAATCAGTTTAAACCCTATTTGGACGGTGCAGCCTGCGGCTGCACCGTCGCTTAGGGGAGGAAATCCCCTGCGTGGAGGCTAAATCTGTCGTGCATCGGGTATTTCGGGGATGGAAATCAGTTTGAACCCTATTTGGACGGTGCAGTCTGCGGCTGCACCTTCGCTTAGGGAAGGAAATCCTCTGCGTGGAGGCTAAATCTGTCGTGTATCGGGTATTTCGGGGGTGAAAATCAGTTTAAACCCTATTTGGACGGTGCAGCCTGCGGCTGCACCGTCGCTTAGGGGAGGAAATCCTCTGCGTGGAGGCTAAATCTGTCGTGTATCGGGTATTTCGGGGGTGGAAATCAGTTTAAACCCTATTTGGACGGTGCAGCCTGCGGCTGCACCGTCGCTTTGGGGAGGAAATCCCCTGCGTGGAGGCTAAATCTGTCGTGTATCGGGTATTTCGCGGGTGGAAATCAGTTTAAATCCTATTTGGACGGTGCAGCCTGCCGGTGCACCGTCGCTTAGGAGGAAATCCCCTGCGTGGAGGCTAAATCTGTCGTGCATCGGGTATTTCGGGGTGGAAATCAGTTTAAACCCTATTTGGACGGTGCAGCTTGCGCGGCTGCACCGTCGCTTAGGAAGAAATCCTCTGCGTGGAGGCTAAATCTGTCGTGTATCGGGTATTTCGGGGTGGAAATCAGTTTAAACCCTATTTGGACGGTGCAGCCTGCGGCTGCACCGTCGCTTAGGAGGAAATCCCTGCGTGGAGGCTAAATCTGTCGTGTATCGGGTATTTCGGGGTGGAAATCAGTTTAAACCCTATTTGGACGGTGCAGCCTGCGGCTGCACCGTCGCTTAGGGGAGGAAATCCTCTGCGTGGAGGCTAAATCTGTCGTGTATCGGGTATTTCGGGGGTGGAAATCAGTTTAAACCCTATTTGGACGGTGCAGCCTGCGGCTGCACCGTCGCTTAGGGGAGGAAATCCTCTGCGTGGAGGCTAAATCTGTCGTGTATCGGGTATTTCGGGGGTGGAAATCAGTTTAAACCCTATTTGGATGGTGCAGCCTGCTGCTGCACCGTCGCTTAGGGAGGAAACCTCTACGTGGAGGTTAAATGTGGCGTGTTGCGGGTATTTCGGGGGTGGAAATCAGTTTAAACCCTATTTGGATGGTGCAGCCTGCTGCTGCACCGTCGCTTAGGGGAGGAAATCCTCTGCGTGGAGGCTAAATCTGTCGTGTATCGGGTATTTCGGGGGTGGAAATCAGTTTAAACCCTATTTGGACGGTGCAGCTTGCGGCTGCACCGTCGCTTAGGGGAGGAAATCCCCTGCCTGGAGGCTAAATCTGTCGTGTATCGGGTATTTCGGGGGTGGAAATCAGTTTAAACCCTATTTGGACGGGCTAAATCTGTCGTGTATCGGGTATTTCGGGGGTGGAAATCAGTTTAAACAATATTTGGACGGTGGCTCAGGGGAGGAAAACCCCTTCGTAGAGGCAAAATCTGTCGTATATCGGGTATTTCGGGGGTGAAAATCCGTTCTACTCTATTTGCTTCAACGGAGGGAGATCCCTGGGTGACGGCCTATTCTTCAAGCGAAAACTGTTACAAGGCCTAAGCCATTCATTACTAGTTTCTGCTACTTCCTTTTTTTCACGTTTCATATATTTTAGAATTCTCTTTTAGTCCTTATGTTGATCATTCTCTCACATCTTCCTTTAGTAGCGTATCAAATCAACATCTACCTCACAAATAGCGTTTCCGCTATGAATTCGTGGTTCTACCATGATTTGTGGTGGAATCAATAACTTAGGCGTAACATCTGCAGTGTGTTGTGCAGTCACACCACCAAACACTGCATTCGACGCCTGTGTTGGTAATCGGTACCGTCCGGCATTTCGCGTTTTCACTGCGCGACAAGATTTTTGCGTCGCACTGACATGTGTCATCGCGTGGCCCCGCAAAAAGTCTGAACGCCGCTTCACTCGCCAGTGGTACCTAGTGGGACTGAATCTTCCTGTAGTTACAAAATGTTTTCCCCGTCGTTGTGAGACCTTTATCCAAGAAGCAATCTAAACATTTATTGACTAAACTGAAAAATTTTCAAATGAGAGTATCCAGGAGATGTGTTTGCCCAAGGCTGAGAATTGCCAGTAAAGTTTGTAGAAATGAGACAATGCGCCCACGTGTCAGGCGGTCGTCGCGAACGCAATAGTCGAGCGAGTCTTCCCCCGACTACAAACGGCTGAATGGTGATGTTATTGACTACTTATTGTCTAACATTCCTTCTCTCAACACGCTCACCGACCGCGTTGGCGAACAGTCTCACCCGTATGAACCTTCTTCGCCTCCGAAATTGAGAAACGTTAACGTGCATGTTTGTGAGATAATGTGGCGCATAGATGTTTTCCGGAAACGAGCATATTATATCCCCTAAAGTGTCTTTCATGGTCTGTCGGATGAAGCCGTCCGGCATGTTATAAGATGGGATTGCGGCGTCAGTGCACCCCCCACTGCGGTGTCGGCCGACCGACGTCTCAGTGCGGTGAAATCATCGACACGACATCGGATCAAGTTATGATGGGTTAGAACGTGTTGTTTTCGCCTTACATTTTGTACTGGAGAGTCGGAACCGACGGTTGTTCACCGCAGTTTCCCTCGCACTACGGCTCACTTTCAACTTGCCGGACGGCGTCGTCCGGCAGACTGTGAAAGGGGCCTAACTCTTAAAGCGGTAAAAAACTACCCGAATTGTGTGCAGAACGCTGTTTTAGTTAGGGAGCACAAACTGGCATGAATTTCGCCCAGAGGAATTACTCGAGATGTAAGGATGGGTTTGGGTGGAACTCTTTCATTCCACATCTTTTCTGACAGAACGGGTCTGTTGTCGCTCACCAACAATTTTCCATGAACCTCGAGGGTACAGCGACCTCGCCGAGAACTCACCGCGAACTGCTGAAATAAATGCTCAGGACTTCTCAAAGAATCCGTGGTATCTGCGATGCTAAATCAGGTTTTTCTAAGGTGCATTCCAACGTACCCAGATCTGATGCAGCCTTGGGCAACAGCTAGATAGAAGAAATTAGAAAACTGTGTCTTACTTATGAACGGGATAGCAACATTTCAGTTTCGAAAATACTGCAGCCGAATCTTCAAGTTCTTCGAGTTGATGCTAAAGAGTCAAGCTTTTGGCAGTTTCGCAGCAGGAAAGGGACAACAGGCATGATTGCGAACCATGTCCAGGATCTTGAGTACCTTCAGAACTTCTGCATGCTGACTGCAGAAGAGTTGATTTAGTTCCACTTCGGTTATGTTAACTACTGGCAACTTATCAAGTTCTCAATGCAATAAAGAATCAGTTGTGTACCCCAAGTGGAGCGCACTATAGAATTCTGCTCGATTTTCATTGAATTATGGAATCTCTAACACATTAAATAGTTCACACATGCTGAGAAATTCAGCGAAAAATTACAAAAGTTCGTTTTCCCAGATGTGGGTAGTCACTGTTCCAACAGTGGACTTCTGGGAGTTTACATCACAAACTGAATAGTTTCTTTCCCGAACATCACCTAACAGAGCAAATATACTACTTATTATCGTGTTTCCTCAACTTGAGGGCATCGTAGGCGGAGAAAACCTTATATTATTTTTCCATGTTTTGTGTAGCTTGGCCTCTCTAGTGAACAAAAATGTCGAAAGGACCAATAAAAAAGCTTCATTTGTACAGAAAATTCAATCGGAACCCAATGTAAATATGAATTTGAATTTCGGACCAAAACGGTTCTTGACGTTTTTCTGCCTTTGCAGGCCTCTTAAAGGCAGTGGTCACGATGAAAAACGTTATCGGAAAAATTACAAAAATCAGCTTAGATCAAACACAGCTGAAAAACTATGAAGGTAGCGAGGTTGAAAAAGAGCTAGAAATAGAGATTCTTAGGCCCAAAAATGCCAGTTCGTGCACACGTGCACAGCGATGACCAAAAAGATCGCCGTCTCATGCCGAGCAGTCAAAAATCATCGACATTCAGAGGAAGAAATAAATGCTAATTTACCTAATAAATGCAGTTGAGCAATGAAAGAAAGCACTCCAGTCAATGTTTTTGATTAGATGTGTACATAAATCCGAAGGTTCATTGATTGAAATTCATTTTCAAGGCAGCTGATGTTCTTGATATAAGAGGTCATCGATGCCGATGATGTGGGGTGGACTCGTCCCCCATCAAAAGACAAGAAAGTTCAGGCTTCAAATTTCGCCCAAAACAGCAGTTTTTTCGCGATTTTTTCTTTTAGATCCTACTACTCGAGACCCAAAAAAGGGTTTAGAGGGAAAAAGACGACAAACATATTTGATCGCGACCACTGCCTTTAACTGTCATTTTCGAAGTATTTTTACATGTGGAGTTTGTAGTAACTGTTTTTCATGATGTTTGACGATCGCATCAACATTCTGCGAAAAGGTGCTAGATGACTGGTGGGAACTGGTGGGAATCCTCATCTTTAACCCCTTCCAACCTCATAGCCCAACGTTTTTGACGCGCCGAAGCTCACCAGTGCGGTCTATTGGGCTCATTCGTGAAACTGAGCCTAAAAATGGGAATTGGTTTTCAGCACGAACGATGCCTTCAAATTTTTCCGTTCTGTGGTTAGTAAGAGCTGGGTTTCCCAGGTGATGACGGGAGGGAAGGTGGGTCGGCAACACGGGACTACTCAAGCAGGGTAATTTCACCCACTATTCTACGCTACGGACGGTATTGGTGTGGTCTCCGACATTCGTTGGCGATTAGCCTCAGACTAAGTCAGCGATTCGGCCAAAATGTGGACTAAAAATTCACCATATGGGTGATGGTTTAGCCTCCGTTGGTGAAAGTTGGGGGCGATTGTCGCCAAAACACTCGTCGAGAGTCGACTTTGGCGAAAGTCGATTATTCTATGCGTCATTATACACGCCTGCAAGTACGCCGCGAAGCGGCGTGGGTGTGAACCTTGTTTCATGAGAATAGAGAATTAACGAAAAACAGAACATTCACAGTTATCTATCTGGATCCAGTGTTGCTTACCCTTTTAAACAGTAAGGGAGGAGGGCACGTCAAAAGAACGGCACTGTTCCATTTTTGGGATTCCACAGGCCAAGGGAAAATGCCTTATTCCAAGTGAGTTAGTTAAAATGTTGAATCCAAATATGATGTATTGTCATGATAGATGAATATGATGTAGACTTGAACGTGTAGATTTGGATATGGAAACTCGTTTGGCGCGTTTGGGATTTCAAACAGCGCGTCTTCGCGAGTTACGTGGTCTAACGCGTTAGAATGCGGGACCCGGTTCAGTACTGCTGCGACGCCGCCACGCGACAGCGCCGCGTTACCCGCGAAGATGCTGCTCGGAAATACGTTGCCGAGTAAAGTCTCTCCGAATAAAACTGTCCGCCCTCGTGGTCGACGTTCGTGTCAAGCGCCCATGGCGAAGGCATTTTTTGGACGAGCCTTTCCAAGACTGCAAACAACTGGCTGAGATGCTATTCACTATTCGTCTAATGATCCTGATACCCGATTTACGAGTCCGTAATATCTTCAAGATGGCAGCTTGGGCGGACAGTCTCATTCGAATGGACTACACACCTGTACAACTCCAACAGCAACCGTTTGAATGGGCCGTGCCACTTTTGTGGGAAGCCACGAGGCAGCAAGGCGCCACACCATCACTAGATCGATATTTATCACAAACACGTTAACGCTTGAGCCCCGTAGATGTTGAGGCTTCCCACAGAAACGACACCGACGACATATGCTTATTACTGGACTTCTAGCTCTTTTTGACCCAATTCATGACACCGCCACTAAATCAACAGTTTCTGTATGTCAAACTCGCATTTGGAACAACAAAGATCATATACAGTTAAACTTAAGCTCACCGTGAAATTTGGTAAAATAGAAGTCTACTGACGGGCGAAAGTCCAGCTGGAGGTGCTCTGGCAGCGGCGTGGGGGCGAAATTAGGAAGTGGTGCCAGGAAGAGCAAGAAAAATTGATATGGAAAACGTGTGAAGATGGACGCATTTGATGAGTCGATACAAGAAAATCAGCTGCGGCCAAGAATCTCGCAAATTGCACGAATGCATGTGCATTTCGAAACTCACGCCCACCACTGACGTGGCGCGGAACTTGAAATCGCCTTTTCGAAGTAGGGCGATTTTCGCCGAATCCAAAAATCAAAAACCTCGCTGCCGAAGCGATCCCGTGGCGGATAGGGGCGAAAACTTCACCGGTTTCGCCTCGCTCCACGCTTACCTCGCTTGAACTTCACCAACTCGCTAACACGAAGAGGCGATTAGCTAAATTAGGCGAAATCGGTGAAGATTTCGCCATGATGATAAGATGGGCGTTAAGGCCGCGCCCACCGAAGCGATTCGCCATCTATTGTCAGAGGTAAATAGAACAAGCTATAGGTATCTCGTGCATTCCATTATGTCGTCATCTCAATCATGTTCACGTGCTTATATGTAGAAGCTATTTCGCCAAAATATTACAGTAACGGGGAGTACGGAGCGATGGGAGATTTTCTATACACATACAGGCCATAAAACGGCCAAATTCTCACCGTCGACTGCGTGCCACGCGCGTGCGGTCGCGCAGCGCGTGGCACGCAGCCGACGGTGAGAATTTGTCCGTTTTATGGCCTGTACCTGTGGTAGGCACAGGAATAGTTTGCTGCGTACACCAGCCATAAAGCTTTTTCATAGTTCTCACCGCAAGCGCGGTGGACTATGAAAGTTCCCACCGCGTGGTGAGAATCGATACTCGCTTCACAGTCTAACAATGAGTCCACTCCAACATGAATAATTCTAGGACTATCCCACCGTATACGCTAATATAAGACAGGAATTTCTGTGCATGTCACAGTTTAGGCCCAACTTCAATCCGCACCGCCCTGGCGGTGACACCGGGGATTTCACAGTGCTCTGAGAGAATCCCCCGCGATCGTTCACGGATAGAATCCACTCGGTTTCTGGTAGGGGCCGAGAGGATACTAGCATGAGACTATCGCGGAACGATCGCGAGATTCTGCTCTCTCCTCTCAAACCGAGAGTGTACCGCGTTCGTTCATCAATGTTCCCGCCATGTTCCACCGCGGAACCGCGAGGAATCGAACCCGAGGCGATCGCGAACCATCGCGAGATTCTACCAGTTCCAACCTGAGCGCGTATCGCGTCTTTACATCTATGTACTTGGGGTTTTCAATCGCGGAACAGCGATAAACTGAGCCCGGAATTATCGCGAGATTCCGCCGCCCTCCACCCCTGATCGTACCGCATCCATACCCCCTCGGTGTTTCAGCCGAACGGGTGTTGCCTATCAGATCAACCCGAAGCTACAAGGTATTGCCCGTGCCGTATTTCGCGCTGCTTTACAAATCAGCACAGCATGAGAGCGCGGAACGGGGGGGGGGGAACGATCACGGTACCATCGCGGATCGCGAATTCACCACGGTACTAGCGCTGTAAACTTGGTAAAGATCGCGGAACCATCACGGTACAAGCACGACAACGTCGACGGATAGGTCGATTGGGTAACTATCGCGGAACGGACGCGGATCGCGGGACTAGGGAGAGGCGAACACGGTACCAGAGCGGATCGCGGGAGCATCACGGTGCTAGCGCGAAAGATTCTCTCAGAGTGGTTTCCCGTGCGGGTAGAGCGGTGAAACGTTTCTTAGTCCACCGCTCACCCCGCACGTGCCGCGCTTGCGGTGAGAACTATAAAAGATGCCTAAGGAGCTGAGCCGGTCACAACCATGCAGCTCAAATCTGCCACGAATTGATCTAACTTCCCATCACATTTCCGCGATGCGACACAAAAAATCAGGCTAGACGCGAGGGGACTCAAGGGAAACAAGAGTTGGCTGCGGAGCGTTCCAATCTCGTCGACATGATTACTAGTTACCATTCCTGCAGTTCGTACTGTACTCCTCCTGGGGCACGTGAAGAGGACGAAACAGATAAGACCGTCACATCTAAAGTCTTGCGAGGAGATCCCGCCAAATTCGACATCAAATACAAGGATGGGGACGACATGTACGATTTATTTCAAAAGACAATCGCCGAGAACGGCCCTACACCGGGGAGAACTCTATCTTCTCGACCACAATTCCGATCCATCATGGATTGATAGCGCCGACGATCTTGCCACTGCGATTCTGCTGGATGAGAACAAGCTGGAACTTTTCGCTGATGCTCCTGTTGTAAACAATGGAATATCTGCCTCGGAGTCTGACAACGAGGAACCTCATGAACATCGTCAAGGAAGGAAACCACATTCAAACAAGATTACAGTAAGACGTCCTCAAACGGGTCATCATTCGCATCTCGCTAATGCAAACCGTCCTCTTCGGAGCTATCCTAGACTCTTTCCTAGTTATCCATAGAATCCTTTCCATCCTACTTATCTCTGCTCTCTTAATTTCACCCATGATCATTTTCATAATCATGGAGATTCTTGTGAACGCCCTCCTTATCCGTGTTGTCAGTGGGGTCACCACCATTAGCACCTTGTTAAGAATTTTACTGGTCATGTTCTTTCATTGTCACCGGCACATGTCAAACTGGTTAAAGCGACTCCATCCCAGAGTGCCGGAGTTTCCCATATCACTTTCAGGCGCAATCTGTGGCAATCACTTTCAGGCGCAATTTCTCTCGAAACCTAACCACATTCCACCAAACAAAGGTTGCAATACTTTCGACCAGCAGTTTTTCAGAATATAGTGCAGTCCTGGAAAGAGTGGGTGCACTAGCTTACCTGGGAAAGGTGGAAGTTACTACCTGGGCTACTGGAAGAAATGAGGTTTTTCGTCGCGTGCTTTTGCAAGTGTTTCCATTGTTTTCATTCATATGTTGCTCTTTTCTTATAATGCGATGAATAATACTGGTGAGTTCCCTTAGCTGTTATTTAATTTCTGAGATTTGATACGGTTTTTGTACAGAAGTTCGTCGTTTTTTGGCAATATTGTTGTTTGTTGTCGGAAAGACTGTTAGGTGTTCCCTCTAGATTAGTTCTATTTCTTGTTTTGAATTGAAACGTCTTCGAAATTGTCTGGGATCTGCGAGCTGCATGTTGACTAATTCTCACCTCCATTATATCGAAAAATAGCAAACCAAAGTTGACGGGAAATGCATAGGAGCAAGATGGAACGGGCTGTTAGTGCTCGTCTCCCACAAAGATTAGCGAGTTCACATTCAATGTCTCTCAAAAGCGAATTTCCCGCATATGTGCCGTTTACGCTCCCGCCGCCAAGAGGCAAGGCACAGCGCATTTCTGTAATATTGATCACGCACTATTATGGGATTGCACATAACCGTGCCGCTCGGTGACGGAAGTATAGACGACGCCTAATAGATGACACTTTACCGAGAAAACATTGTCTGATTTCAAAGGAGTTCCGTGTGTGACTGATCATCTGGGCCACCTTCCCTATCAAATCGGTCCTATTTTTCTCGTAATTCGGCCATCATGTGGTACTTTACGAGCAGATTAGACCGTTCGCGTCGTGATGAAATGGGTGGTCGGTGGAACAGGAAGAGTCTAACTTGGTTTTTCTTGGCATCGTCATGATCAAAAACCACTTGTGCCCAGAATCAAAAGTATTTTGAATGGTTCGCAGTGCCCCGTCGAAGAATTGTGGTGAGCGCGAAGCGCTCACCAGATTTGGCTTTGATTCGCCATCGCGCAACCCCCTGATCTCAGTATCAGGGTCCAGAGTAAACGTAGGAAGACCGTTCTTTTTGCCTTTAATACACTTCAGAAAGGTGAATAACTGTTCAAAAAATGGTCCGGAATGGTTACCTGAGATTCGAGAAAAAGTGTCAAAACCACGTCATTTTGGTCGAAAAAATGTTCATCTCCTTTTTTTTCAGTTGGCGTTCACGATCTTGTTGGAACACTTATCGTTGAGCTAGAGAGCTCATTTTTGGCCAGGAAGCTGGTTTTGTTTGCACCTAGCTCCTGTCAAATTTTGAAGTTGGTAGCTCAATTTTTCGGAACCTCAAAATTGAGGGTAAAGAAAGACAAAAACACGTAAACATGTTATTAAAAACCAACCGACGTTTGCTTATTCGTAAAAATGAACTAGTGAAATAAACACCGTTACTGATAGGCTTTTGCTCAGGATTTGACGGGGCAACGCTTCAATCAATACGGCGGGATCTCGGAAGTACTTTTGAAACGCCGCACGGTGTGCCACAGAACGCCGTAAATACTGTGCGGGACCCCAGCAGGAGTGCGAAAGACGTCGTAGAACATGTGTGTGACCAAAGTAGGAGTGCGCCGGACGCCGTAGAAAGTGTGCGGGACCCATATGGGTGTGCGCCGGACGCCGTAGAAAGTGTGCGGGACCCATATGGATGTGCGCAGAACGCCGTAGAAATTGTGTGGGACCCGAATGGGTGTGCGCAGGACGCCGTAGAAAGTGTGCGGGACCCAAGTGGGAGTGCGCCGGACGCCGTAGAAATTGTGCGGGACCCAAATGGGTGTGCGCAGAACGCCCTAGAAAGTGTGTGGGACACAAATGAGACTGCGCCGGACGCCGTAGAAAGTGTGCGGGACCCAAGTGGGAGTGCGCCGGACGCCGTAGTAAGTGTGCGGGACCCAAGTGGGAGTGCGCCGGACGCCTTAGAAAGTGTGCGGGACCCAAATGGATGTGCGCAGAACGCCTGAGAGTGCGCCCGACGCCGTAGAAAGTGTGCGGGACCCAAGTGGGAGTGCGCCGGACGCCGTAGTAAGTGTGCGGGACCCAAATGGGTGTGCGCAGAACGCCCTAGAAAGTGTGTGGGACCCAAATGAGAGTGCGCCGGACGCCGTAGAAAGTATGCGGGACCCAAATGAGAGTGCGCCGGACGCCGTAGAAAGTGTGCGGGACCTACGTGGGAATGTGCCGGACGCCGTAGAAAGTGTGCGGGACTCAAATGGGTGTGCGCAGAACGTCGTAGTAAATGTGTGGGACCCAAATGGGTGTGCGCAGAACGCCCTAGAAAGTGTGTGGGACCCAAATGAGAGTGCGCCGGACGCCGTAGAAAGTGTGCGGGACCCAAATGAGAATGCGCCGGACGCCGTAGAAAGTGTGCGGGACCCAAATGAGAATGCGCCGGACGCCGTAGAAAGTGTGCGGGACCCTGCAGAACGCCGTAGAAAGTGTGGGGGACCCAAATGAGAGTGCGTCGGACGCCGTAGAAAGCGTGCGGTACCCACGTGGGAGTGCGCAGAACGCCGTAGAAAGTGTGCGGGACCCAAATGAGAGTGCGTCGGACGCCGTAGAAAGTGTGCGGGACCCAAATGGATGTGCGCAGAACGCCGCAGTAAGTGTGCGGGACCCAAATGGATGTGCGCAGAAGGCCGTAGAAAGTGTATGGGACCCAAATGGGTGTGCGCAGAACGCCCTAGAAAGTGTGCGGGACCCAAATGAGAGTGCGCCAGAACGCCGTAGAAAGTGTGTGGGACCTACGTGGGAATGCGCCGGACGCCGTATAAAGTGTGCGGGACCCAAATGGTTGTGCGCAGAACGCCGTAGAAAGTGTGCGGGACCCAAATGGGTGTGCGCAGAACGCCCTAGAAAGTGTGTGGGACCCAAACGAGAGTGCGCCGGACGCCGTAGAAAGTGTGCGGGATCCAAATGAGAATGCGCAGAACGCCGTAGAAAGTGTGCGGGACCCAAATGAGAGTGCGCCGGACGCCGTAGAAAGTGTGCCGGGACCCAAATGAGAGGGCGCCGGACGCCGTAGAAAGTGTGCAGGACCCACGTGGGAGTGCGCCGGACGCCGTAGAGTGTGCGGGACCCAAATGGGTGGGCGCAGAACGCCGTAGAAAGTGTGGGGACCCAAGTGGGAGTGCGCCAGACGCCGTAGAGAGTGTGCGGGCCCAAATGGGTGTGCGCAGAACGCCGTAGAAAGTGTGCGGGACCCAAATGGGTGTGCGCAGAACGCCCTAGAAAGTGTGTGGGACCCAAATGAGAGTGCGCCGGACGCCGTAGAAAGTGTGCGGGACCCAAATGGGTGGGCGCAGAACGCCGTAGAAAGTGTGCGGGACCCAAGTGGGAGTGCGCCGGACGCCGTAGAGAGTGTGCGGGACCCAAATGGGTGTGCGAAGAACGCCGTAGAAAGTGTGCGGGACCCAAATGGGTGTGCGCAGAACGCCCTAGAAAGTGTGTGGGACCCAAATGAGAGTGAGCCGGACGCCGTAGAAAGTGTGCGGGACCCAAACGAGAGTGCGTCGGGCGCCGTAGAAAGTGTGCGGGACCCACGTGGGAATGCGCCGGACGCCGTAGAAAGTGTGCGGGACCCAAATGGGTGGGCGCAGAACGCCCTAGAAAGTGTGTGGGACCCAAATGAGAGTGAGCCGGACGCCGTAGAAAGTGTGCGGGACCCAAATGAGATAGCGCCGGACGGCGTATAAAGTGTGCGGGACCCAAATGAGAGTGCGCCGGACGCCGTAGAAAGTGTGCGGAACCCACGTGGGAGTGCGCCGGACGCCGTAGAAAGTGTGCGGGACCCAAATAGAAGCACACCTGTGCCGATCATTTTTTCCGCAGGGCTACCGTAACCATTCTTGAGCAAACCATGATAACGAACGATAACACACGCTCATAACATGCAGGGTATAAAAGGGCAGAGGAGCGGTATGCATGCATTCACACACCGTTCTCTTCGAAAAGCCGCCCGCCGGGAAGTGGCTGAGGAGGTCGAAATTGTGCAAACACGTTAGTTGGCTATTACGGTGTGCTCTATCCAAGCTGACACTCAGAAAATTTTTGAAGGAGGGTAACGGTAGCCCTGCGGGAAAATGATCGGCATGAGCGTGCTTGTGACCCAAATGGGTGTACGCAGAACGCCGTAGAAAGTGTGTGGGACCCAAATGAGAGTGCGTTGGACACCGTAGAAAGTGCCGGACTCAAATGGGTGTGCGCAGAACGCCGTAGAAAGTGTGCAGGACATCAGTGGGGTGTGCAAGATGTAACAGAATGTGCGCAGGACATTAGTGGGAATATGCAGGATGTCATAGAAAGTGTGCAGGGCATCAGTGGGAGTGTGCAGGACATCAGTTGGTGTGCGCAGGACGTCAAAGAAGGGGGAGGGGGCAGGACATCAGTGGGTTCACCTTCATCTAAGACCACCAGGCATAAATCATGTTAGAAAGGAAACCTTTAGGAAAAATAAATGAAATTCCTGAAAGTTTAGGTTCCTGGCAAAAGTGAAGATTTGGCATGGTCATAGAAATATACTCAGTTAAAAAGGGAGAATAAAGAAAAATGAAAAAAGTTTTTGAAATATTCCTGAGAACGATTTGGCGTAGAATAATTTGTTTTTCGGGAAATGAAGTGAAATAGTTGAAAGTATGATTTGGCAGTCGAGTTTGAACCAACTATTGATAAGAGTTGTGCAAAACTAGAGATCGCCTTGTCTGTGCTTACCCGTAGAACATATCGAAGCGAAATCACGCGTGTTGATTTTACTTCACCTCATACGTGAAGACCGCCGCATTACAACTCCCGAAAAAGTTTTGATGCTTCCCATTTCACGCGTGATTTCGCTTTGATGCGTTCTACGGATAAGCACAGCACAAGGCGATCTCTCGTTTCGCAAACCTCTTATCAATAGTTGGTTCAAACTCGACGCTAATCATCACTTTCAACTATTTTCATTTCGAAAAACAAATTATTCTACGCCAAATCGTTCTGAGATATTTCAAAAGCTTTCATTTTTCTTTATTTTTAACTGAGTATATTTCTATGACCATGCCAAATCTTCACTTTTGCCAGGAACCTAAACTTTCAGGAATTTCAATTAATGTATGTTAGTGATCAAACAACGAAGGCATACTACGTATACTATATCGAGGGTTCGGAAACCGAATTTGAACTCACATTTATCAGACATTACCGTTGACACTAGGTTAACTTCTAAACATAATTGAGGGCGTGCCTTAGGCAGTGTTCTTGATAATTTTCGATTTTGAGATTGATGGCTAAATCGATTGTTTGTCCCCCAGGTAGAACTGAAACGACGAAGAAATCGAGAAAAACGCAACAGAAGGACACGAAATCCCTTACTCTCACCCCGCCTCTTAACTCTCACAGGAACTGTTCGTTGTGACAATGAAATCTCTTGTGGACCCGTCTTTGGCGATTCTCTACTCTCTGTTGCTCCGTTCACTCATTCGGACACTAACTAATACTGTTTCGCCCAGAATAATCTTCCATTTTCGATAAGCCCCATTTTTCACCGGTGACAACCATCATGAACATGTTCATTCAATCGGACAACTAGTCCAGGCCAGAGATTAATGTCACCGAAATAAGACGTTTCAGTGCGTTTCTCGTCGTTTCTTCGTAATTTTGGTAACACTTGGTGGCCAACGCATTGTTTAGAGTGGAACACTCAGGGAGACAAATCATCGTGAACACTGACTGCCTTTAATATTCTGCATCAAGCGACTATGATAAATCGATTCAGCGGTATCGACTACCTTTCATACCATGCCAGATTTTGAAGGAACCCCTGTTATTTTGAGATGTGTGACAATAAATTGAACTTCCATGGAAATATATACTCCATAGAAACTCCATGAAAAACTGCAAAGGTTGAGTTCGTTCGATAGCATAATCAGTCGATCATCGGCGGACAATGAGTTCATGCACTCGGGTCTAAGGAGAAAACTGGCTGATTTCAATAGAATTCGGCCATGTGTGATCTGGACCACCATCCCTGCCCTTCTTTTCTTGGACACAGTACAAGTGACTACAGTCGCTGGACTTTGGCTATTCATAAGGGATGGGTTTTTTTAGATTCAGAAACGAAAAAATCGATTTCCGGAAAAATAGCCGATAATTCCCAAAATAAACATCGTTAACGTATACGTAGTACAGAACTACGATGCACGGAGCCTCAAAATCTCCGCATAAGAGACTTGAAAAATGTAAATTTCACCACACTGGAGGATTTCCGCTGATATATTTTGGTGCTATCATCTGGTCCTCAAATGAAATAAAGACATTTCAGAATATTCGATGCTCGCACCACACAACAAATTTAAAACTGGGATTCTATAGGAATGAGTTTTACGGCAGACGACAGAGGACATTTGTTAGAAAAAGAAATGCGCTATTCAACGCTATTCTACACTTTTCCTGAACACCTGAACTGAGCGAGGGAAAATGGTTTTGCAAAAAAACGGGAAACACTTATGCACCAGCCTAATAATTTGTTTGAAGTTAGCTGTGGTCACCGACAGTTTAAACATTCATAATGTCAACTTCAAAAAGAATGCCTTAAAGACACAGTACACCCTCAGACATGAATTTTGTGATTTGTTTTGATTGTGTAATAGAGCCCTCCTATACTGCCTTTATTCGGGAGTGCACAAGCCCCCCTTTTCACCCGCACTCGCTTCTACAGTACTGCAGCACGGCGGCGCGATCTGTCGTGGCCCTCTCTCATCCAATCTCTCCCACCCCATGTGGCAGGCATCGACCTTCGTATGACCACTATACTTTGAATCCGACTCACTCATTTTCGGATATCCATCCGAATGAACCGAAATTTTCATGATTCAAAATCCGATTCACCGAAAAACGTCAAAATCCGAATGACCCAAAATCCGAATCACCGAAAAAGTGTCAAAATCCGAATGATCCAGAATCCGATTCACCGAAAAAGTGTCAAAATCCGAATGATCCAAAATCCGATTCACCGAAAAAACGTCAAAATCCGAATGACCCAAAATCCGAATCACCGAAAAAGTGTCAAAATCCGAATGATCCAGAATCCGATTCACCGAAAAAACGTCAAAATCCGAATGATCCAAAATCCGATTCACCGAAAAAAAAACGCCAAAATCCGTTTGATTCAAAATCTGAATCACCGAAATGTGCCATGAGCCGGATAATGATTCGGATACCGAATATCCGAAAAATGTCATGATTCTGATCGGATAATGAGTTGGATATTGGTAGATTCGGCATGTCCTGTCACTCAAACAAGCGCATCTTACGTCACGACTCGACATTCCATTCTACAGTAGCCATACTGGTGCGAAGTTACCCTCTATAAAACGTCGTAATTCACATCATTCGAGGCGCGAGCGGCGCGCGAGACGCTTCGGCCTCCATCTGCCCTACGCTCTCTCACTGTCTTTAACCTCCGATCCACACCAGCACGCGTAGGAACTATACATTGGATCCGAATCAAAAAAATTCGGATACTCGGATTTCGGATAACTCAAAAATCGAAGGTCGCGGATATCCGACTCAAACGGATAGATTCAAAATAGCAAGATCGGATAATCCGAGTCAATCGGATAGGGAGGCGAAACGGATAGTCGGATCTCGGATCAATCCGAAAATTAAGTTTTTTCGGTGATTCGGATTTTGGATCACTCGGATTTTGATCTTTTTTCGGTGAGTCGGAATCCGAGTATCCGAGTCGGATATCCGGTCGGATACAAGATGGTATAATTCAAAAAGTTTATCGAAAATTGATAGTCTGGTGAAAATCGTCAAAAAAAGGAGATTTTTCCACCTTACTATAAACGAACTCATTGATAACCATCTTTGTCGCGAAATATTTGCAAACCAAACAGATGTGATCACCTTTCACAATCTCTTCAAAGTGAGAGCAATGTTAAAGCATTAGTCTAAAAGAGTATCAATCCTTCACATCGAATTCGTAAATACCCGTGAGTTACTGTCTAATCCACTAAAAAAGGTTTGCCCGTTCGATCAATACACATGGTTTTTGGTAGGCAATCGAACCCTCAATGCGCCATAGGGGGTATGGTATATTTTTGCGACACACTGTCGCGTCGCCCTGCACAGCGACAGCGACCGCCGGTCGCGGAGCTTCTACCCTTTTAACCTGTCGCTATCGCAGTATGTTGCAAGCTTCGGCCGCGACAGGGACTGTCGGCCCTCCGCGTCACGTCGCTGCGACAGACGCGCGATAATCGTGCCTACGACGACCGGTGCCGTTGTTACGATGCAGGTCCCGCAGTGCTAGATTGCACACCTGTCGGTCATGACAGCGGCAAAGTATACCATACCCCTAAGAGCCTTTTAGAGTGGCGTCGCAGCAAAACTCGCTGTCGCGGTGACGGTGTGAGTGATGTGGGGTGAGGGGTGCTACGCAGCGCAAACTGTGCCGTGCGAGGGAGGGGACCGCGCTTTCAGAGTGCGCGAGCTAGCAGCGACGGCAGCAACGTCGCGCGGTGGAAATGATTTGGACCATTTTTGTCTCTGCCGTCCCGCCTTAGTTTCTTTCTATTTGTTGATGTTACTTTGTTACTACCTGTCCATAAACTCTCTATAAAAAGAATTATTTACCCTATTTCACTGTTTTCTCCAATCGAACAAACGGCGGCAAAGAGGTAAGAGACGTAGAGACAGAAATATGATTCGGTGACCAGTCATGGTCACGCCCACTTTCTCTCGCTCTGGAGAGCGACGTCACAAATTTCGCAGCGGCGCCACTCTGAAAGGCCCTATAGTCGCACAGACAACTCAAACCAAGAGAATCAATGCCAATTATGCGCAAAATCTGCGCTGATGATGCGCAGAAAATGCGGCGTAAATTTTACGATGCGCGCCAATTGGATGTCTGCAGTGTACAGGCTATAAAAGGGCGAAATTCACTTGGTTCCTACGCGTGCTGGTGTGGAGCGGAGGTTAAAGACAGTGAGAGAGCGTAGGGCAGATGGAGGCCGAGGCGTCGCTCACGCTTGAATGATGTGAATTACGGCGTTTTATAGAGGGTAACCACGCAACTGTATGGCTACTGTAGAATGGAATTTTATTTATTTATTTATTTATGTCGAGTCGTGACATAAGATACGCTTGTTTGAGTCACAGGACATGCCGAATCTACCATTATCCGACTCATTATCCGATCCGAATCATGCATGTTTCGGATATTCAGTATCCGAATCATTATCCGACTCATGGCACATTTCGGTGATTCAGATTTTGAATCAAACGGATTTTGGCGTTTTTTTTCGGTGAATCGGATTTTGGATCATGAAAATTTCGGTTCATTCGGATGGATATCCGAAAATGAGTGAGTCGGATCCAATGTATAGTAGGAACCAAGTTAATTTTGCCCTTTTATAGCCTGTACACTGCAGACATCCAATTGGCGCGCATCGTAAAATTTACGCCGCATTTTCTGCGCATCATCAGCGCAGATTTTGCGCATAATTGGCATTGATTCTCTTGGTTTGAGTTGTCTGTGCGATTATAGGGCCTTTCAGAGTGGCGCCGCTGCGAAATTTGTGACGTCGCTCTCCAGAGAGAGAGAAAGTGGCGTGACCATGACTGGTCGCCGAATCATATTTCTGTCTCTGCGTCTCTTACCTCTTCGCCGACGTTTGTTCGACTGGAGAAAACCGTGAAATAGGGGAAATAATCATTTTTATAGAAAGTTTATGAACAGGTAATTACAAAGTAACATCAACAAATATAAAGAAAATAAGGCGGGACGGCAGAGACAAAAATGGTCCCAATCATTTCCACCGCGCGACGTTGCTGCCGTCGCTGCTAGCTCGCGCACTCTGAAAGCGCGGTCGCTTCCCTCGCACGGCACAGTTTGCGCTGCGTAGCACCCCTCACCCACATCACTCACACCGTCACCGCGACAGCGAGTTTTGCTGCGACGCCACTCTGAAAGGCTCGTAGGGGTATGGTATACTTTGCCGCTGTCATGACCGACATGTATGCAATCTAGCACTGCGGGACCTGCATCGTAACAACGGCATCGGTCGTCGTAGGCACGATTGTCGCGCGTCTGTCGCAGCGACGTGACGCGGAGGGCCGACATACTGCGAATGGGCTAAAGCCTGTCGCTGCCACTGTCCCTGTCGCGGCCGAAGCTTCAAACACACTGCGATAGCGACAGGTTAAAAGGGTAGAAGCTCCGCGACCGGCGGTCGCTGTCGCTGTGCAGAGCGACGCGACAGTGTGTCGCAAAAATATACCATACCCCTTATAGCGCATTGAGGGTTCGATTGCCTAACAAAGACCATGTGTATTGATCGAACGGGCAATCCTTTTAAAAGTGAATTAGACAGTAACTCACGGGTATTTACGAACTCGATGTGAAGGATTGATACTCTTTTAGACTTTTACTTTGAAGAGATTGTGAAGATGATCACATCTGTTTGGTTTGCAAGATTTTGCGATAAAGATGATTATCAATGAGTTCGTTTATCATAAAAGGTATAAAAATCTCTTTTTTGAGGATTTTCACCAGACTATCAACTTTCGATGAACCTTTGAATTATACCATCTTGTATCCGACCGGATATCCGACTCGGATACTCGGATTCCACTCACCGAAAAAGGTCAAAATCCGAGTGATCCAAAATCCGAATCACCGAAAAACGTAATTTTCGGATTGATCCGAGATCCGACTATCCGTTTTCGCCTCCCTGTCCGATTGACTCGGATTATCCGATCTTGCTATTTTGAATCTATCCGTTTGAGTCGGATATCCACGACCTTTGATTTTTGAGTTATCCGAAACCGAGTATCCGAATTTTTTTTGATTCGGACGCAATGTATAAGGTCCACCGTCCGATCGTCCGCATGACCGGCGACCATGTTCAGAGAAAACGAGTTTTTTCGAAAATTTGCACCGTCTTCAGTTGTTTCGGCATTAATTTGAATGTCATCGTAATGAGTAGTGTATAGACGAGCCATCGATTCGAAAGAGACAATTAATGTTCAGAAATAATGACTTTTTTGTTGAAAATAAAGAGAACAAACGTTTTCCCAATTTCTTGGTAGGGCGAAGGATTGTGTAAAGCTTCAAGTAAACCCTAATCTTAAGCCAATACCATGACATTCAAATTAATACCGAAGCAACTGAAGATGGTGAAAATTTTCGAAAAAACTCACCCTCTCTGAACATGATCGCCGGTCATGAGGACGATCGGACGGTGGTCATACGAAAGTCGATACCTGCCACATGGGGTGGGAGATATTGAATGAGAGAGGGCCACGACAGAGCGCGCCGCCGTGGTGCAATACTGTAGAAGTGAGTGCGTGTCAATAGGGGGCTTGTGCACTCCCGAATAAAGTCAGTATATATAACACGTGCCATACGCGAGATTTCAATTCCTTCAAATAAGCAACCACCACAGGACACCCCCTACCAGATTTCCGAACTCTATAGCGGCTGGATGGATGGATGGATGGATTCTCAACAATTCGTCGTTCTTCAGTCCAATGCCGGACTGTCTCCCTATCCTGACTCGCTCTCGCGCAACGGTTGCGAATGAAGAGAAATACAGGCATGAGACAACTCGTTCACCAATTTTCACCCTCAAAATATAGGCATGTTTGAAGAGCCATAACTCTGTTCAAAGGGGGTTTTGTACGATTTCAGAGATACCCTTGTGATCAGCTTGTGACTCTCTCCAACATCAGCTTAAAAACTGAAAATTAATTTCCTGAGTGTTCTGTGCCTTTAACGGCAGATAAAAATTAAAAGCACATTAAAAAATAGCCTTCGAGAGTTTTCGTGATTCCAGGGTTTCGGGGCCCATTGCGACAACGCCGGAGAAACAGAAGGCGAGCTATTAAAGGCAGCATACACGCTCGCAAGCATAGTCGAGATAACAGCATAGATAGGTCCGCACGGCCCGTACTATGTCGTCAACGAAACGTTTGAAGCGCTGAAAACTGTCCAGGATGACAATATTTGACAATGTTTGAGCAATCTTGCCTTCCACGCCCGTATTTTCACACCCCTTCGAGTAACAGAATAAGAATCGATACTTGAGAAAACATGTGATAACTTAGAATGATAGCACTATAAAAAGGGAGTGCAGTAGAGAAAAAACTCGATTTACCTCAATATAACATGTTTGTGCACTGATAAAATCCTCCATTCCAAGAGGTCAGCCAAAGTAGAGCGGCATTCTCGAAAGTGGACGAGAGTCAATAGGTATGCAGACATACTCAAGTAAACCAAGCTATTTCTCTCGTGCACTCCTATTTGATAGTGCTATCACTCTCAATTATCACACGTTTTCACAAGTATCGATTCTCATTCTGTTACTCGAAGGGATGTGAAAATACGGGCGTGGAAGGCAAGATTGCTCAAACATTGTCAAATATTGTCATCCTGGACAGTTTTCAGCGCTTCGAACGTCGTTGACGACATAGTACGGGCCGTGCGGACCTATCTATTATAGTTGTACACGAACGAAATTTTCGAAAAATTTTCGAAAGATTTTTCGAAATTTTTTTCGTTCGTTTTCGTTCGTTCGAAATTTTGTCGAACAAAATTTTTTCAAATTTCGTTCGTTCGAAATATTTTCGAACGAAAATTTTTCAATTTTCGTTCGTTGAAATCCGATTTTTCGAAATTTTTTCGAAATTCGTTCGTTCGGAATTTTTTCGAACAAATTTCGAAAAAAAATTCGAAATTTTTGACAAATTTCGAAATTTTCGACGAGTTTCGAAAAAAATACGAAATTTCGAAAAAAATTGAAATTTCGATTTGTTTCGAAATTCGTTCGTTCGAAATTTTTTTCGAACGAAATTTTTTTCATTTTGCGTTCGTTCGAAAAGATTTCAAACGAAAAAATTTCGATTTTCGTTCGTTCGACATTTTTTTCGAAATTGTACAACTATACTATCTATGCTGTTATCTCGACTATGCTTGCGAGCGTGTATGCTGCCTTTAACGCCCTATACGTCCCGGCACGCCCACTCCTCTCAACATCTATCGATCGAAGTAAACAACAGAAAAAATTCGACTGTAGAACGTCGGTTGGTGGAAAAATTACAATCAACTGGGCGTGGGGGGCCCGAAACATCCGAGGTTTAATCCCGTTAATAGCTGTTGTGAGCTCGTTTTAAGTCAACTCTTCGACACTGTTGTTGCAATGGGTCCCAAACCTTTCGATTTCCTGTGAAAACCCGAAGACTATTCGTATCATAAACACTGCCTTTAAGAAGCTAACATCTGTGCATATCGCAATAATTTATTTATGATCAGAAATTATAATCTGCGTGAGGATGGGCGCATTTTAGCGAGACGAAGGGCCGGTTTTGTGCAACAACACACTGCACACTTCGCTACACAATCCTAAGCCTATATTAATAAATAAATATGATAATTAGGAGCACATGTGACAATCGATCAATCAATCAACGCCTACACAACCAAACAGCAAAATCATCAATACATCGTAGAATTTCGTTTGTGTGCAGACATTCGCTAAAATACATGCAGGCAACATTAACATCGCTACCATCAGCATTAGTAGGCTATACAACAAGGACAAAACCCTTGCTAAACGACTTTTAAGAGAACAAGCGGATCAACGACTACTCGTCGCTTAAAGTCAATATAACACCTTGAAAATCTCAACGGACTACTGAAAACAACCCTAGGTGCTGGCTCGTACGTTGTACGTTACTTACAAACGGTAAAAAAGGACAACATAATTGTAAGACCTATCACTGCTAGCATGCTATACATAGGAGCGTGAGTTGGAATCATAACAAAATCTTAGAAAAACAAGTAAACTGAGAGACACTGATACTGTCTGCAGGTATACCAATCTACAACCGTAAGCTAGTAGTAAACGAGAGGATCGACTCAGATGGTGATGATTAATGACACTCGAGCAGGAATTAGCGACGTAGGACGAATCTGCCGGCGGCTAACATGCATCGGGCAACACACAGAGTGACGTCAAACGCCTACCGTATCCATCATCGCAGGAAAATACGGTACTCAAGGTCATCAGGAGCCGCCGCCGCCGCGCGTCAAGGGCCATCTGCCCTGCGGTGATTGGTTAGAATTGCACGAAGGCCAGCGACGAGCAGTTAGAGGCGAGTCTGGACAAGTATACACGCTTCACACTAGGACCCGCCCAAAGAAGTTAGTCAATCGAATGCTATTCTTTTCATTTGATGGTTCAGTAGTGTACACAAGTAGAGTGAAATCAGTCAGTCACACAGCAAATTACCCGTTATTACTGTTAATACTGGTTCGTGAATTTGGACAATAATTCAATGATGAGACAACACAGGCAGTGACACATGCATGAATGTACAAGATGCTGGGGATGGAATGCTTCTCTTATGCGACATATCCGCTGCGTATTGGTGCAATGCGAAAATTCAGCGTTGATGACGCGTCCACTCCGAGCGGGCGCTTCCCCTTTGATTTTACAACTGCAAAACGAGCAGTGGGACACTTGGAGTGTGTACGGCAGCTTGAACAACTCTGACGAAGGGTGCATAGATGCTCCACGCTTCCAATGGGTGGAAATGTTGGGAGGTTTCCACCACAATCAATATACCGGTTTTTCCCTGATATTTACTAATAAGGCGGAATTCAGAGTTTTTCGCGGGGCGGCGCGATGAAACACATCAGAGCGTGCACGAATTCAAATGTGCACGCTTGGCCACTGCGCGCATTTGCGTATGTACGCAAATTCGCGTAAACAACTCAACGGCAATTTTCGTAGCAAAAACAACGGTTTTTTTCGGGTTTGTTTACATGCAAGCGATCCTAGATATGCTCATTTTATTGCTTTCACTGTTAGGCTTGGTTGTGTCCATCGTGTCGCGTTGCATTGCAAGAGGAAGCGAATGGAGTAGCGCGACGAGAATTTGCGTGTTATTTCAAATGTATCGCGCCTCTTCACTGTGAACACCTAACGATGACGCGACGTCGCTTGGTCGATACGTAGGCTAATTATAACGCCGTGTCACGCCACGAGTGAACTCTGAACGCCGCCTAAGGCGGTCCCAGCTGCAACTAAACGCAGGGTCATGTTCCTATTCACGGCATACAAGGAACTCATAACTACCACTGCTTGTTCCGACATGGGAGGTCAAAAAAACTCGCACAGGAGTTAAAATTTCGTCCACCCAGGGGTTTCAAGTCCTCTGAAAAAATAAGGAAACGTTCCAAACCCACGTTGAAATTTCTAAAAAACTTGGTCTCTAATTCATGAGCAAAAATCGGTGAGCGGACAGACATGAAAGCCTTCTGTCTCACTCGCATTTAATTTGAGCAACTCCAAACACATTCGCCTTGAACTTCGCGCGGATGTCTGGTCTTCCGAATTAAAGGCAGCAGACACGCTCGCAAAAGTTGTCGAGATAACTACATTAGTGGGGTCGTGCAGGCCCTAGAAAAGCCCTCACGAAGTTGCAAGCGCCAAAAAATGAGTCAAAATGACCGTATTTGAGCCGTCCTGAGTCCCCAAATCATCCTTTCTCCGCCCACCGATACGGGCTCCGCCCTTCAATTCAGATATTCCATGCTCGATTACGCCCATTTTGAATCACTTTTTAGGCTTCTAAGGGCGTAAGCGTTCAAAAGGAGCTGTAAGAGCACATAAGCCTCGTTATCCCAACAAATTTGTCGCTGGCTCCGCTATTTCAGCCAATACGGTACAACTCGTCCACTTTCAGACCAATATAGAACGAACCGTTATATCTTCATTTCAGTTAAAATTTTTTTCGGTTTTTTCGTTATTTCTGAATACTAACAACTTCAGACCTTCGATTCATTCCATAAAATTGATATCATTTTTGAGCGTGTCTGCTGCCTTTAAGTGAACGTCTTTCTGTCCGCAAAAAGTTCGTCGACTAATCTGTTCTTACACACTATAACTCGGACTTCTAATCTAGCCTAATGGAGTCTAAGCTGCACACTGGTAGCAGCAACTTTTAAGTACATCAATACGCAGAAGACTTGCTGCATGACAGATGAGCAAACATGCGCGTGGAAGCACGGAACAAGTGACGACCACAGACTAGATAGCATGGCATCCATCAGGTTCACGATAAGGTTCGAATCCTAGCGACAGAATGTTCGGAATCTCGTGACCTGATAAACTCCACGTGCTGAGTGAAAACAAAGCTCAGATCGAGGAAATGATCAGCTAAACGGACTAGAATTTAGCAGAAATCCTCACATTTCTGAATCCTGTTCCACTGATCTGAGCAGTGTTTTCAATCTGGAATAAGCACAGACAGATGCTAAAGTGTCCTCTGCATTGTTACGACTGCGCTTGCCGCGTTTCCGACACCTGCGTTGGTTGTGGAGGAGGATCATCTATGAAGGGGATTTCGCTGAGAAGAAACGACGACTCCGTCATGGACCGTTCCCGATCGCCAAAAATCTAAATACACACACGGCCAGCTAACCACCATCAACAGCACCACGATATGAAAACCCAAAGCAAAACTCCGGAATCGCCGTTTTTGGAAGGGAATACGTAAGAAAATTTTGAACTAAAAGGTGCTCATTCGAGCGGCACGCATTCATGTTCCAGAACATATAGAACGGGCAAAATCTACACAGAAAACAATTATAGACTATAGTTAGGTCCGTGGCTTGTTTCTTCAAGAAAAATCATTTAAATTCAAACCGCGGATGGCGCGGCGGTTTAAATTTCACGAGCGGCTGGCTGGTAATTACCAGCCAGCCGCTGGTGAGATATAAAGACAGCAGACACGCTCGAAAAAGTTGTTGAGATAACTACGTTGCTGAGGTCTTATGACCCCTAGTAGAAGGCTCGCGCCGTTAGAAGCGTCAAAAACGAGTTAAAACTACAACATTTTAGCAATGCATGTCGAAAAATTTCGTCAACCCCGCCCATGAGCTTCGTCAGCCCCGCCCCCAAATACAAACTCGTCCAGATTGATCGTTTCGAATACGGTCGTTTGGGCGGTGGCCGTCGTGTATTCCAACCCTTGAAGAGGTGGGAGAAAGGGCGAGGAGCGTGGGAGGAGCGAGGTTCCTGATAGGACGCAACGCGGGGCTAGCGACAGCCCACTCGCTGCGTCTCTCCCGTTTCTCCCGCCTCTTCAAGGGATGGAATACACGATTGCCACCACCCCGGTCGTTTTGGCTGGATTTTGATGCTTCCAACGAGGTGGGCGTTCTAGTACAAGCTATAAGAGTCTATTGGCCTAGCTACCTCAACCGATTTGTCGATAATATTCGCTGTTTCAACCGCGCGCGGTAAAACTCGCCCACTTTCATCCGATAACAAAACAACCCTTATTCCTCTACTTGCATACCGTTTTCGTTGGTTTTTTCGGTAGTTCCGCATACTACCAGTTCCAAATCTTCGATTTATATCATAAAATCGATATCCTTTTTTAGCGTGTCTGCTGCCTTTAAACCGCCGTGCCAGCCGCGGTTCAAGTTTAAATGTTTTTTCTTGAGGAAACAAGCCACGGACCTAACCATATCTCCCTCTTTTCTAGCCCGGCGAAGTAAAGCTAATCGAATTGAAACCTCTTTATCACCGTTATATTTTGCTATAACCGACAGTTCCGCTGCTTCCTCCATCCCTCCCCGCTCGGCGTGCCAGCCAGGTCGATAATCATGAAAAACATGAATGAGGTGGGACGGAAAAAACACCCAATGTGGCTGACCCGACCGACGTTCACAAGATATAAGGCAAGAAATGAATGATATCCATGATATCGTTCCAAACAATTCAAGCATATTGACCGCGTCAGCCACAGCTGGCCACAACGGGTGTTTTTTGCAACCTTCATCGTCCATGTTTTTCATAGGTATCAACCCGGCTGGCCACCTCGTTTTTTCAACCAAATGTGACAGGGGCCTCCGTACTCGAATGAGCAAGATAGGCTTTATATGCTTTCCATTTTCCCTTTAATCCACTTGAGTAGGTCGACATTGACCGAAAAATTCTCAAAAAAGAAGGTAAAAGAAAACACTTTGGACTCCAGAACCAAAAATAAGGATTTCTGCGAACATGGTCAAGGGTGGTTACTTGAGGCGATGAAGAAGAAAACGGAAGTCTTTTGACAGGTTTTTATGGAAGCCAGATTAATGCATGACATCTACCAACCGCAACCTTACATAATCATCCAAAAAAACTGAAAGCGAACTACATTTTTGGGTTCAGCGCTCCGAAAACACCCTTGAAATTAGTTCAGCAGAAATTATCTCTATTTCAGGAACCTAAAAAAATAAGCTATGGGCAGTTTTTCATCTACCCAAAAGCGTCAAAGAAAATTTTAAAACTCAGGCCCACTTCATTTCGTCTCCCCTTAGACACCTCAAAAGGCCGTTTTTCAAAACTCCATTCAGCAATATGGCCTTTGGCTAGTGAGAAAATCGAAGCTTGTGCTTATGGCCAAACGCCTTCATCTTCAGAATCCCTGATATATCAAACACTAACAATCATAGTCGGATGATAGCTGTTGTAAGACTAAGCCTAAACAACTCGAAATGTGATTTCAAGCCGCATTAAATTAGCCATTTTCAAGAAGTATCCAAATAATTCGAGAAAAGGGTGGTCCTAGCTCTAAATGATCGGGAACATCGTGAAAACACGTCATCTCAACCTGCAACAAGCGAAGAATTCCTATTAACGACTTTTCGAGAGCCTTGCCATGGTTTTGTTAAACGAAAAAGCGAAAACTAGCCAATATGCGCGGACGAAAATGTGTATGTGTCCAACCCAGACCGTAAAAAAAGGAATATGATTGCGCACGGGCCAATTTTCGGCATACTAATTCACGCCAAATACCAATTTCACGACCACCACCACCATCACCCCCAACTCAGGTTACCACACACACGCAGATACATAAATGCAATACCACCACCACCACCACACAACATGGTTATTTGTTAGCAAACTTTGCATGCCTTCAATCTGTCACAAAACAACGAAAAGTAGCTGGAATCTCGTCCAATTCTCGATAAAAGCATTACTGTTTCGCGCGCGACAATATTACTACAAGAAAGTGGGCTGTTTAGAGTTGGCCAGGCATCGGGTTACTCACAAACTCGTCTTCCTCCTCCTGCAATGGTTCTCGCTCATCAGCCTTCGCATTTGAACTGGCAAATAACCGCTCCACCTGAAAAAAAGAGTTGAGCTCAATGACGAAATACACGGTAGTATCCACTTAATATCCCCTCCTTAGACTCTGGAAAATCTCTATTGACCTGTCGATTTCGGCTATCATCAGCAGCTGAGTGGTGGACCTCGGTGAGATATAACTGGTGATAAGGAGGTTCCGACGAAAAGCCACCGCTCCGAGCTGTGATAATCGAAAACAGGAATTCACTTGAGATGAACCAGTCTAATGCAAAATAGTATAAAGAGTTAAGGGGCCGGCACAATTTCAGCGACCGGTAAGTTGACGCCTAGGGCCAGTGATTACGCTGGCAGCATAAATATTTGAGGTCATTACCGTCGCGGTTTTTCTCGCCGCTCGCTGGCTTTCGCGCAGGCTGTTGCAGAGTCAAATGCTCTGTGAACTCCCTTTGTCGCAATTCACACCGCGATCTTCGTCTTACAGTTAGACTTCCGACTCCATCAACTTTACCTTCTTATGAGCTAGTCAAAGCTATGATCAATGCCTCACTTCAACTCTGGGCCCCCTTTTGGAAGACAATCTCGAGCTGTTGTTTAGAACATCAGAAAGCGAGACCTGACACACCCGACATAGACGATTCAAGAAAAATCACCAAAAATAAAAAAAAATTGCCCATCTCCATACTCCTCGCACTGCGCTAAGCCATGGTAAAGACAACCGAGCTCGAGTTGATTGGGGCGGCAAAACGCAAGGGGAACCTGATTGAGTGAGGGGCCTGATGATCCGGAGAAGGAACTAACTGTGGAGTCCAAAGTGTTGAGATGACTGACGGGGCTGAACGTAGGAGCCGCGTGTACATCACAGTCGTTCCCGTCAGTAAGCTCCCAAGATCAGTTGTCTTCACACAACCCGTCATTATGCACAAAGCAGGAATCGCCGTACCCTCAGCGGGAGACATCGAATATTCTGTGGGACAGAGACAGACTTGAGGCGCCATAAATGAACCACGGGGGGGGATCGCCGGAATGCCGTTATCAAGAGCAGAGAGGAATTAGATGGTACATACGTGCGTACCAAAATCTACTGTATCGTACATACAGTTGAGGCAAAAAACAACTCGAATATCAGAACAAAACGGCAAGCGTGACATAGCTTACAACGTGGAGACTTTCAGCAGACGAAACGTGTACTTCTCTATGATTTCCGTCCATCTTGGATCCAGACCCAACCCCTCCGGAACATCTATACGAAAGCATTGCGGTGATGAAGGCCAATAGCAATGCGTAAACGCTCACTTCTAAAAAGTGCGACTCCATGATTAGGCGAATTTTATACTTGCCACTCATAACGTTGCGGTCCAACTCTCGGAGAAACGACACCTCCCTGTTCCCACCAACTCCGACCTCATCGACATCGTAACTAATCATGCGACCACACTTTGAAGACCCTTGAATACACATGAATAGCTTAAGCCCTGAAACCACCACTATCGCTTCAGATACCTATTTACTCCACGATGAAACGGAAGAGCATCTCAAGGTGTGGTGCACTACCCGTAATGAATACTGAACCTTTCCCTAGCTTTGGTGCTTGATATCCCAGCCGTCAATCCAAGCGTTGTTTCCGGGCACCTTCAGGTGGAACGTTTTTAGTAGTGGAATAGACTGTGAAAAAAGAATAGATTCAGAATAGACACCATGAGAAACAAAGCAAAAGTAAACCCCACAGATGTTTATCATCCAGATTGAGATTCAGTCAACAATTAGGGAGGTGCTACGTGACGATGCCGCCAGCAAGTAATGCATCGAAGCGTTAAACAACCTTATAAGAATAAGCAATGTTTGCCGCGACAGGCGCGATTTAAATGACGAAATAGCCTGAACACCGCTATTTGGCTAAGTAGATTTGCAGAGGAAACCAAAATAGAAACAGACATATCGCCAGCATAGGCGTACATTTCGCACCAGTTACGGGCAAAAAAACACGAACCACCTACCTTCTTTTCCTTCTTTTCGCTACCACTCCTATGTGCAGTCCGTGTCTGTATGCGCGGAACACCAATGCTGATTACCGGATTGATGTCGCGAGCCGTAACTGGCGCATCGTCGTCTCCGATGCTTTTCCTTGCCCTTCGTCGTGAAGGCGATTGCTTCAAGGCTGAAACTTAAGAGATCAAATCCGGAATAGGAACAAAACCGCAACGAGACAACAGTTGACAACAAGTGTTCATTGACCCCGCTACGGACAAGTGATCCTCGATTCCATGCAAACACCAGCTACGAACATACTTCGTGATGCACACGAACTAAACACCTTTACGGGCTAAAATACTAAAATTACTAGCTGGAGCGATACCGAGAGACCCATTGCTTGTTTACTTCAAAGAAGTCTTCAGTTTCAAAACACCAACCCCAATTCTGATGCTAGTTACCAATTACACTGAAAAAACTGAAAGCTAGCCAAGTGAATTCAACGGAGTATCCACCCAATAAAAGATTGGTTCGATTTTTTCATCACTTCATCAATAGGGATGGCTAGCACGATCAGAAACATCATCTACTCTTGTTGCTACACTAACACCTGCTTGCTACAGTTCCCGAGAAGACCACTCACAATAATTCCAACCATCGTGCAGTAGCCAGATAATGGAGTAACTAAGGATATTGAGCGAAACATAAGTATAGAAAACAAAGGAAATTCGCACGCAGGCCATTCGGTAGAACGGAAACTAATATAGCAAAACACAGCCAGTCACTGCATGCCACAGCATTACACCAAATGTAACATCGATCGCCCACAACTACAATAGCACCAGATGTCGGTAGAGCAGCTAATTTGATGGATCGAAGTTGTTCTTTATAATGCAGTTACGAAAAATTCCAAATCTTCCTTAAAGGCACAGTCCAACCTCAGAGGTAATTTTTGATATTTTGGTCCGTTCGCCGTCTACAGCATTCCTGCCAAGCGCGAAATCTCAGTTCGCTCATATAAGCGAGAAAAAGCTAGGAAAAAGTCGGCCACACCCACTTGGAAGAAAAAATGGGCAACGCCCACTGGCAGGTTTCCGATCTCAATTGGGAAAAGACGCCCGAATGATTTGATTCAAAATCGATGTTCTTCCTTTTGTTTTCGGTCTGGCTTCATATTGTGACCTTATTCAGAATGATGGCCGCGAGTAACGAGAAAATACAGGCTCGAGACAACTCGTCCGCGAACTTCTACTAGTTCAAATTTAAATTCTTTGAGGAGCCGTAACTCAGTTCGTAGTAAGTTCTGAGCGATTCTTCTTCTTCTTCTTTGCAGCCACGAAGAGAGTAATTGCTATAGGTTCAGAAACTGGGCGACCAGCGTTGGATTCGTCCAAAGGTCTATTGTAGTCAATGTTGTAGGGTTTTTTGGACAGTTGAATAAGTGTTGCGTATTGTGGCCAGGACCACCACAGTCCGGGCAAACGTCAGGAGTGCTATTGTCGATCCTGTTCACGTAGGACTTCAGGAACGTTGAGTGCCCACAGCGCAACGAGGCTAGAGTGCATCTGGCACGTCTACTAAGCTGAGACTCAGACTCAGAAACTCGAGGCGGCACGGTACCCAGAATAGGATTAACAGCCGCTCTTTCCAGATACAATCTGACAAAATGGGTGTGCTCCTCGCGCAATAGACGGAGGCGTTCGTGATATGAATCGTGCCATCTTTGCAGATCGACTTTACCTGGAGCATCGGCGAAAGGTTTTCTGATGCCTCTCTCTCTTACAGGCTCAAGTACTCTCCAAGATGGGTGGTTGGGCTGCTTGACGATGTTAATGTACAGCTGCTGGGCCTGGAGCTGACAGTGCTCCTTTACTGGTAGCACCCGTGTCTCGGCGTGTAAATGCTCGATTGGCGAACTCCTAGCACATCCGGTTGCGATCCGAAGAGCAGCGTTTTGTACACGCTGCACCTTAGTCCAGGATGAGTCCGACACTAAGTGCTGCCAAACCGGTGCCGCATACTCTAGGGCGGGCTGCAGTATAGCCTTATACGTGGTCAGAATAGTTTCCTTACTGCTGCCCCACGATGTACCTCCCAGTGCCCTTAGCACATTGAGTTTAGCTCTTACAATTGCTTGCTTTTGCTCGGTGTTCTTGTGGAACTTCAGCGACGGATCGAGTATAAGGCCGAGTAGTTTGACGAAGCGAGCAGCAGGCAGGCGATCTCTACCCCAGCTGACATCGGGATGGGCGCTGTGCTCTTTGGGGTCCGTTGTGAAAACTGATACTGAAGACTTGGCAGCTGAGACAATGAGCATCTTGTTATCGAAATGGCTTTTCAAATCCATCAGGTACTCGTTGATCCTGCTCGCGGCCACTTGTATGTCGCGGTTTTGGCACATGATGGTCATATCATCAGCATAGGCGACAACTTTAATGTCCTGGGGAGGTGCCGGAATGTCCTCTAAGTACAGATTAAACAGAGCGGGCGATAAGACTCCGCCTTGCGGAACACCGGCAGCTATGGGGATACTTTTAGAGACATGATTTTGAAACATAACTTTTGCTCGACGGCCCTTGACGAATGCTGTTATCCAACGCTTCTGCCACGGTGGAAAAGAGGACTTCAGTATGTTATCCGATAGAATACCCAGGTTAACACTGTCGAATGCTTTTGTCAAGTCCAGGGCTACAGCAACGGTCATGAGGGGCTTCCTCATGTTGAAGCCGTCGATGGCATAGCCAACGATCTCCAAAAGCGCCGTCGTGGTGGGATGTAGCTTCCTTAAGCCGTGCTGGTGATGTTGTTTCTCATTATGCTGAGCCAAATCATTGACGACAAGCTTTTCAGCAACCTTGGTTAAAGGTGACAGAAGGCTTATTGGCCTGTATCCTTTCGCTGATGACAGCGATTTACCGGGCTTAGGCAGAGGAATGACATTTGCTGTTTTCCAGTTTTGTGGCAGTGTGCACGTTCGGAATGATGTGTTCATTAAATCAGTGAGCAGCGAGAGAAATTCACTGGGGAGCTTCTTTAGGACTGCTGGACAGATTCCGTCAGGTCCAATGGCTTTGGAATTACGCATTTCCTTTATAATCTTCTCCACCTGCGCAGGAGTGAAGGCATCAGCCGTGCCCATAAGCGGAAGGCGGCACAGCTCCCTTACTGTCACTCGGTTTTGCGGACCACGCTTCGCACATGTTATGAAGAAGCTCTTGCCCAGAGCGTAAGCGGCATCTTGTCCTGACTTGAATACATTGTTCTCAAACTCGATAGTAGATACGGTGGCGGGTGTGGTTTTTCCGGAGAGTTTTCTCAGGATTTTCCATGTCGCAGCACCATCTGCCTTGAGGTCCAATTTTCAGTGAACTTCTGCCACTCGTCTTTCTTGGGCCTGTCCCAGTTTTTCTAATCTCGTCGTCAAGTTCAGTGACCTCCGGGTCCAGATGGTTGGCAGATCTCTTTTCATCTCTTGTCCTGATTTTCTGAAGTATTTCCCTGGTGACATTAGGGTAAAACGTTTTCACGCGTCCTTCTGGTATGGCCGCTTTCATAGCCTTCCGGATAGAGTCAGATATGTGACGCTCTTTCTGGTGCACATCGCCATTCCATGGATATTCAGCCGCTCGGTGAAGTGCAACCTCTCTGAATAGGCTCCAGTCTGCAAGGCCTAAATTGAGATAAGAACGGTGACGAATACCAGAATAAGGGGCTAGAGAATTTGAGAGATCGATATGGACGAAAATGGGAATGTGATCACTAGACAGAGTTGTAGAAGTGGACCACGAGCAAGCACTAGAAAGATTGGAGGAAACGAGCGAAATGTCTGGGCTAGAAGATCGGCCGATGGAAGGAAGGCGAGTGGGCTGATCATCGTTTAGGATAACCAGGTCGCACTCCTCCGCCCATACCTCGACGTCCTCTCCTCTAACATCAGAGTCAAGTGAAGAGCAAAGGTATGAGCATTGAAGTCGGCCGCGAAGACGACTGAGGGTGAGAGGGCGCAGTCGTTGAGTTGTTTTAGAAGAGGGATAGGATTATAGGTTGGGGGACAAGATGTAGTTGGGGGAATGTAGATGTTGAAGAGAGGGGAGTTTTGAGTGGGAGAGCGATTCTTGAGACACCATTGTGATCAGTGTGAAATTTTCTTCAAGATCGGCTGGAATACGAAAAATCGATTCTGAGCTTGGACTGTGGCTTTAAGAGAATATACCGCGCGAAACTGCAGCATATGAAAGTGCAGAATGTGTTTGTATTATTATACTAGACCACGTAAGCGAAAACTTTACAGGCAGATATGGCGCGAAGTGTGATACAAGTCAGCCTTGGACCTACACCCCCCCCTGAATCGCGTTATTTTCTTAGTGCCCCCTCCCTCCTGTGAAGAGATAATGACGGCGACCGGGGAGGGGGGCGGGGGCTTCAAACTTTATTTATTCGTTTTATATCCTCGATTAGGCCAAGACTAAAATGGAAAGCAACCCCGTAACAACCGAAATATCAAATTTCGGATTAACGCGAAAAGTCCAAAAATGAATCGGTAAGACGAGTGTCTTGCAATTACCAGCGGACTCGCACCATTCCTTGGCCTCTGGAGACCGTGATCTCAACGTCTTCATGTCAGGGAGGCGCGTACTCATATTTTCATGATTAACTAGAGGTGGCCCCATTTTCGCACTTTCTTGGCACCTGAGGTGAGCAATACAGCTTTTGTTAATACATGCGGCATATTCTGTGTCCTCCTAACCTTTGCTGCTTTTCTGTGAGTTAATCGTTTGTTTGAGGAGTAGTCGCATCTGTTTCTTGATTTTCCAGGCTCTGATGAAGGCGACGAGGCCGAAACGTTTGCCTGATAAAGCGTTAAAGGCACAGTCCAACCTCAGGGGTAAAGTTTCGTATTATACTCAGTCCACCGTAAATAGCAACCCAGCCAAGCGCGAAAAGTCGATTTGCTCAAATAAGTGAGAAAATACAGGGAAAAGATCGGCCCCGCCCACATTACTCCAAAAGCCTAACCGCGCAAACCGCCCCTGAACGGGAACCAAGGGCTCTGTTATTGCACTTTTTGCCTTTCAGCATCGCCACACAAACAATTTTTCCGTCCGCAAGGATTTTGGTTTCGCGGGGGGGGGGGGGGAACGCTGGATTATGCTTTTGAGGTCATGGGGGCGGAGCCGACTTTTTCCCTGTAGTTTCTCACTTATTTGATCGAATTGAAATCTCGAGCTTGGCAGGGTTGCTATACACGATGAGCGGACTATATTATCAAATTTTGTTCCTGATGTCGGACTGTGTCTTTAATATCTTGAATACGGTTTTATTAACACTCTACTATCAACTAAATCGCTGTGCCAAGATTCATAGAAAGTCGATCATGAGCACTTTTTAGAATGTAGTTTCCGTACCCGAGTGTTGTGAATACACAACCTTTGTTATGTACCGTATTTCCTGTAATTGAACACCGGGGTGAACCATTTTTCAACCTCCTCGAAAAGTGGGGTTCAATTAGAGGGAGGGGTTCAAATAGAGGGGGAGGCTCTAATTTTCAACTGAGAAATTAAAGTTTATAAGGCAAACCAAAGTGGGACAATAGTGAACTACTCGGCGAACACTAAGTGATCGTGATCAATAAAGTCATTGTTCAAGTCCTCCTCAAGATCAATCTCTTCGGAAATGTCAACAAGGTTTTGGGTGTCGACATCTCGAGCAGCGCGTAGCAGTTCACGTCCGGTAGGAATGGGTGTCCAATGTCTTTTCAGCTGAAGGGGGTGGGGCTCTAATAAAAGGGGGTGTTCTATTTTTCAACTTCCACCGCAAGGGGGGTTCAATTAGAGGTGTTCTATTTTTCAACTTCCACCGAAAGGGGGGTTCAATTAGAGGTGGGTGTTCAAAAACAGGAAAGACGGTATATGTATTTATGAAGTGCCAGCAATGAACTAGGGAAATATTATTGTACGATGATTCTGTGACAAGTATCTCTCCACATATATGTCCATCTTTGATGCTGCGCTATCTGAAGTAAAGCCAAGGCCGCTCGGATGAGTCCGGGCAGGTAAGCAGCGGAGCGGTCGGTTATGGCAAAATACAACAGTGATTAGGAGAATTTGACATGATAAGCCCGATAAGCCTAATTTTGACCGGCTCTAAATGAGCGGCCTTGGCTAAAGCTTATCAAGTAAGGCAGTGAGCCGGCTACTCAAAGCGCGCTACTCGCTCTCAAGTATGGAGATTGCACCTGTGTGCCCTCAGGGCACCCAAAATACCAAGCCTCGTACGGGATCGCACCCTCTAAGTACAGGCTATAAAACGGCGAAATTCACATGGTTCCTACGCGTTCTGGTGCGGAGCGGAGGTTAGAGATAGTGAGAGAGCAGAGGACAGACGGAGGCTGAGGCATCGCGCGTCACTCGCGCCTCGAATGATGTGAATTACGACGTTTTATAGAGCACAGCCTAAAAATGCAATTCCGTGTACGAAATTTCAATCGCTTAGAAACTCATCTTAACGCGTGAAGCAACGTCAAATGAAAGATTCGGGGCATTCAACACCCTGAAAAAAAGAGAATCGGTATCAGTAGTTCAAAATTTCACTTTTCTACCTTTTCGGTTTACTCTGATGCATAGCTCCGATGGCAAAGGGTGGTTGGAAACGTTTAAATTCTGCACTGTCATATACGTTCTGATTGCGCTGTAGCAAGCAACTTCGATCCTATGAAAGGGAATTCACTTCAACAGCCGTAGGAATGACCAGTACTGTGAGCATCGAAGCCAATCACTATGATTAAGGATGCGCGCCAGAAAACTCGTCTGGTACCTCGTGCGTACCAAAAGTTTCGGAGCACACATATTTATGAAACTATTACATTCTTTTCGAATCGAGCCAGCCAGTTGGGAGCCTAAAGAGAGAGACCATTCTCCTCTGCGTGTCTGTCGCGCATAGCCATCCAGCACTGCGAGCGCAGACACACAGAGGAAAGGTGCCTACTGGTTTGAGCACCACACTAGCTGACTCGATCGCGACAGAGTATAAATAAGAAAGCCTTGCACCAAATAGGTCAGAAAAACCTTTCGTTGTCCTTCTGTGACCCTTCGATCATTTATGTATTATACACAATTCGAAAGCTCAACTCTTTCTCTATCCTCGGATTCTGAATGATGTAGAAGGCCATTGTGACCCTCCAAATTTTTTCTTAATTGAAAAATATTCGGAAAGTGTACTGTGCTTTCAACCTTGAAGCTCTGTGCCCTGAAGTCGTTGGACAATGAAGGTATGAAGCAAATTGTAATGTCTTGGAAACCTTCCTAATACGAAACTCACTCAGTTAAAAGGATCCAAAAACCCGTTTCACCAAAGTAAGTAAAGGCATTTGACAATTTTCGGTACCAAAAGCTTTCCCCATTTTTCGAGGTACATTTCGTATGAATGCCTTTAGTTAGAGGAAGAGGTGAGCATATGAACACCACATTCGATTGAAAGGTCACAGATGTACAAGGGTAAATTCGATAATCTACATTTTATGCAGAACTTTCTTAACAGCCTGATAATATAGGCTGTCCTAGAACCACTTGAAGTTGCAACCAGTTTCCTCCATTCTAATCACACTACTAGAAGAACTTATAGCAGAAAGTTTAATCTAAATACTTGCCATGAAACGGGGGAATTTAAGACAAACTAAAAATGGCTTTTCTTCGACTTTTTCAAGACGGTGCATGTGGTCCACATAAGCAGTGGACTTGTGACGATTCTCGTCATTAATCGCCATAGTTCTCCGTAATCTAACGCTCCGTCGCTTACGTGGACTACCTGGACTAGTTGGAGCTTAAGTCTCCTCAAGCGATATGATCAGTGGATACAATTACACGAGATGCTTGTTGGAGGGCTTGGAAAATGTTTTGCCAACGGCAGCAGTGGGGCCTTGCAATCTGTTACAGGCTCCATTCTCACAGAGCGGCTATTCCAAGCTGATATTCCAAATGAAGTCCCAATAGTTTCGACCCTTTTGCGTACTAAACATTTCATACTGTAAACAATCCCAAGGTGTCTCCACGTGGTTTCCTCACAATATAAATGTGATATACAAATAGGAGGCACTTTTAGCGACTTCTGGACTAGTTTTGACGCAAACTTTGGGTTCCCACACATTTGATACGCACAGTTTGGACGTATTGTCCTCAGACCAGAAGAGCTTTACGGCACGAGAGCTTCCACATTGAACCAAAACACCAAATTGGCCCGATGCCTCCTTCAAATAGCGACAGTTTTGTACGCTTCTATGCATGAAGGACGTACCTGGTCAATCTGAACCCTACAAAGGACCACAAATGCTAAGAAAAATCAATGTATACCGAGATAGGAGTGGACCAGAGTACGGAACTTTCCGTTCGCCCTGCGCGGATCGGCTGTAACGGAAAACTATCGAATCAGTAACATCACATCGAACAATGCAATTTCACTATCATATGAGGGAACACTAACAATACGACTCAAACATATAGAGACTGGAATGCAGAGCAGTAAATCAATGGATGTACTCGGATAGAGATGGTAAAACATACTAACACCAACATGTACGTAATGCAAACAGAAATGTCAAATGTTTTTTGATGACTAGATCAACAGGCTAGCTGGTCAACGGAACCTCATTGAAGAAAACAAAGGTGGTTAACGAAAGTCGAATATGGCACATTTAACATAAACACATATAATAACAACATGCATACAACGCACCTGGCCCCTTCTTGAAGACGTGTTCTGTCATGAATGACAGAAATCGCTGAAGCATAGAAGTTTGGATTATGCACAGAAATGGAATCTGAAAAAAAAACGTTAGGACAGAAAGCTCCACCTTCGATCAACCTAAGGATCAGAGCTGCCGAGATGTCGTACATTTGCGCCGTGGCTGTGTGGAGGAAACAACATCACCTGCGTGCAAACCGACGTGAATCCCTCCAAGAAGAGGGTTTTGTCATGGGAGAGCTGCTGGTCGGCCGCATCTCTCCTTCAGATTCTCCTACAAAGGGCCGACGAGGAGAGGAATCCTGGACCCGATTCAACTGTCAGGACAGACCCACAACGTTAAGCATGATGGACCTGTGGACGAATCCATTACTGATCATCCAGTTGCTCAACCTATGACAAAACCCTCTCTGTGGCTGCAAAGAAGAAAAAGAAGGATCAGACCAGGTTTTCTAGATTTTTGAATTTTTGTGCAGTTTTTTTTCACCGAGAAATAATGAAAAAAGATAACCAAAGTCGATAGAAGTGTCAACCTCAATTTGCACCAACATGAAGACTGAGCGTGAAACGGATGGAGAAATGAAAAAAGCGTTCTGTTAAAAAGTGTAAAATATTTATAAACTATGTTTTCCGAAACCTTTTCTTGGGTTGACCCGTTAAGAAAATATATATCTGAGAGTGAAATATGGCGCCGATAACCCTATGACTCTCAAGAAAACGGTCTGGACAACTACACCGACTCCTCCTCCCTTACTTGAATCGTGAATTATGTTTTCCACGAAGCAGGGTAAGGCATGCCCTGGTTATCGGCCCGTCGGAATATCGGTGCGACCCCTAACGCAAAGTGTAGTGACTGTACCACGTATAGCGAGTAAGTTGTACTGTAATTCGATAATGTTCTGAAAAATGAATGATTATGAGAAAATTCTCAGGAACTGAGGTCCTTTTGGCGATACCTTAATATTATGTTTTTTGCCTTCAAATGCACTAAGTCAAACAGCGTTTTTTGGCAACTTTGACGCCCCGGGAGACACACTCATCGTTCTTCGTTCGACCGCAAAATGTCCGCGAATCATGATGACCAGTAAAATCCCTGCGGCCCCTCCCCTTCCTCAGGGCCCAGAGTTGCGCCCCCCCCCTTGGTTATGAAAACCGAGGGTGCATGACCCCGCCCCGAAGTTATTCCAGAATTAAATTTTGAGAGTAATAACCTTCTATGGTTTGTATAGGAAGCCGTGATGCAGCTATTATCTCGCTATCTTGAGATCGGAGCGTTTGTTTCTCTATTTCTACCATTGTGTCTTCTCAGAAACAGGAGCTCGGCTTTTATGGGATAAGGCTATCAGAGCAGCTTCGCGGCTTCCCTCATCCAGGAACTGTCGCTACACTCAAGTTCGCAGAAAGCAACAACATAAGGAAAACGGATATATGGTTGCTCAACACATTTGCCATGTAGTGCATGCCCTGCAGACAAGAAACCGCGCAGCAGCTACTGTGCTTCTCTGGGCCATATTCCTGTCCGCGATTGCGCCTCGACACGCTTTGCGGCCGCGCGTATTCGAGTCGGTAGAGTTTCCAGCGCGCCGCAGCTGCCGATCTGTTGACTCCTAGGTCGTTTTAGATACTGGAAAATAAACAAAATTGGGAGAAAACTGTATAAAAAAAGCCATATCGAGTCGGCTTTGGCGTTGGAAACTCGACTGACTTCAGCGCGCGCGGCCGCAAAACGTGTCGAGACGCAATTGCGGACAGGAATTTGGCCCAGATAAGTACAGTACGTGGCGCCGAATCATTCGATAAATGGCCATTAGTCCTAAATTTCAACGCGTGCCACATAGCTGCGTCTCTGCTTACTCCCTGCGGAACACTCACGGCACACAATTTTGAGCTTTCCCTTTCGTCAAGAAAAACGATTCCTTGGGAATGGGACCCGCCATATGGGTCACACTATCCGAAGCTTTGAAAAACATGGGCACCAACGTAGGGCCCATGTGGATGGCGAACGTGCCAGCATTGTGTCTACCCATCTTTCTATCGAAATATTTGGACATTTAAATAGATTTTGAGGATACAATGAATTTCACCATAATTGAAACGTTTGACCAATTTTGAGCAACCTTGAATGATGCGGAACTTATATGCGACTAAGTAATTGAAAGCTCTACAGCCTTACCGATCCCGAAGCATTCACGTTTTTTCAGAAAGAAGTAATTAGGATTCATTGCCAGTTTTCATTTATGCTATTTTTCTGACAGAAAACACGAGCATACAGTTGACGCACAATTGTTCATCTGTTCGGTGCAACATAGACTTCATGTCATACGCATGAACTCATGAAGACCGGCTGCGAGAAAATACACCGAACAGGCGAGCACTTCTGTGTCGACCATTGATATACATTAATAAGAAGTGGATGAAACTAGGGGAAAACGAGGAAAATTAAAATGCGCTGATGAAAAATACCTGTTATAGAACAATACAAGGTAACTCAAAAATGGCAAAACAAAAATACAAACCCCATCATGCAGGATCGCTTTCCACGTGTGCTCCATTTTCTTCAACAATCGGTAATTTTGCAAGATGTCGATTATGCCTAAATCAAGCAGTGTATTGAAACCACGCGATGACAGCGAAAATGCTGAGATTTGCGAGGACGAGAATATGTAAGTACAAAACCCACCGAGAAACAAAATTAACCTATCGCCATTCGAATTTCGAGCTGGAACACCACCGGGAGGAACCGAACTCTCGAATTCCGACTGATCCCAGACGGAAAATTTGGATTGCAACGGCTAAATGAGATAACTACTGAGGACGAGCAGCAACCTGCACACATGTGAACAATAAGAGCTGTCTGAAAAATACAGTTTCCAAATCGGTGTCAAACATCCGTAAAGTTAAGGCCATCGATCACGAATCAACTATTCTACTACAAGACTTAGAGCCCTCATTGAAAGGGCACAGCACGATATCCAGTGCATGAAATTTTTGCCCAGGCCGCCCACTGCACCTCGAATATGCTACATTTCCGACGACTCTCCCATGCCTTCCCCACCTCAAGTCCGCTGCGTGTCCTGATTTACATTACTGATATTTCCGTGAAATTTCCCGCCTCCTGAAGCCACTCAGTCTACGCGGCTTTTTTGTACTCGTTTTTAAACTCGTTCCTCTTCGACCAACCTCATGTGGTGCCCGATTTGCGGCTTTAAAAGGTGTGCGTTCGCACTGGCTCGATACCCTGACAGGGTACGGTACGAGGTATGGACGAAGCCAATTTCACTCAGACCCCCCCTACAAGCGCGAAATTTTGACGATTTTCTCAGACCCCCTCCCAGAAGCGTTATTTGGTCAGTTTTTTAGTAAAATTTGAAGGGTAGTATGATCGAATACTTCATAAAAAAGCTGGAGGTTAGGAGTGTATACCCCCAATCAGCATTGTCCACTTGGTGCCCCGGCGAAGCTCAGACCCCCCCCCCCTTTAGCCCAGCTCAGTTCATCCCACTGTGGCTATCTACACCCCGCGCCGTACTCTGTACCCTGTGTCACACGCACTACGTGGGTAGGTTTGCCTCCTCGTAATAATACAGGTTAGGTTGTTCGAAAACTTTGATCCAATCCTATATCTATTAAAAAAATCCTATGCTCAGACTTACTCGTCTTCGATTTTCAGCCTCGCCTCTACTCGTACTGGGCAAGTCATCGACCTGCTCTAGCTCTTCCTCACTTTCTTGTCTGATGGGTTCAGATTGGCCTCGACCTGCTGATGTCAACTCCCACATTGTGTATGCCCACCTAATAACGAGTAATCCATAATTTTGAAGCTTTCTAGCACCTAAACAGATGGATATTTGACAAAGCGGGACCATCTGCATGGCAAAGAACCAGCACAACTCACCAAGCAATCTCGACTAATCGTTCGAATGAGACTGTCATAAGAAATGGGGTCAATGGAGAGGCCTTCGTTAGGGTGATTTTCGATAAAATCAAGATCTTTCAAGGTGGGTGCAGCCTATAATATGATGCAGATATCAAGCCACAACAACAGATGAAGCAGAAAAAAATGCACCTTCGCTCTTTCCGACTTCGAAGCCAGACGCTTATATGTTGATCCCTTGAGATCATATTTTCATGCATCGTTACATTTGAGGCAACAAATTGTTCATCACTAATAATCGAATATTCTTTCCCAAACTCTGAAAGTAACCAAGATTTCCCATCGAAAGAAAATAGTAGGTAGCAAGGTAAGTATAGTAAGAGGAACGACAAACCTGGTAACAAAATAACCCGAAAAATTTTGGCAATAATGTCTTTGGATTTTGTTGGAGATTCTGCAATAAAGGAGGTCAAAAACTGAGCGTAGTGAAATGATCATTGTAGCAAGGGACGACTCACCATGTAATACCCAGGCAACAACTTTTGCAAAAATTCTGCTTCTTTATGTTGTACTGTCTTGATGATAAATTGATCATCTTGTGAAACATAGAAAATTGACCCGGATGCACCAGCATTTGATAATTCCCTCAACGGCTCAGTACAAGTGGACCTCTGCAAGAATATGATTTTGAAGATTACAATATGCTGCCTATTCAATGTTATTTGTCGATGAAAATTTCCAAAACGGAGCAGTGGACCTGTGCGGGATTTAAAGTCACTCGGAACTTGAATTCTTTGGAGTTTACAGAAAGCAGTATAGCGACATATTGACGGACTATGCTGAAATGATGGCGGAGGACCATGTCAACTGGGTACTTCCTATGATTAGGACGATTTACCACAGCGAAGATGTGGACTAACCGAGGTAGGCGAAAGCTAAGCAAATATAATGAATTAGTCATTAAATAAGTAGCTAAAAGCGCAGTCCGAGCTCGTAGGTAAAATTTAATATTATTGTCCGGCCACTATATGTAGCAACCCTGCTCAATGCCGAATCTCAACTCTTCAGAATAAATATAGTGGAGTCCACCAAGAGTGTCTCATTTACTTATCAATGAGAAGCGGTCGATTGGAGATCAATGAACATGAAACTCGTTGCAGCACAACCGCTCTCGCTCAATCGGTATCGAGCGTGCTGGTATGGGATTCATGCACATTGATCTACAGCAGGGATGAGCGGAACAAAAATATGAAATTTCAGAAATCGGCTTTCGGAACTAAATTTTTTTCTCGGGTTTCGGAAATCGGGCGCGAAACGCCCGAAAATGCGCGGAAATGCGGCTTTCGGAACGCCGAACGCGGGAGAATTCAGAAATCATCTACTGTTTTCTTCCTCCAAGATGAACCAATATTTTCGCATTCCGCAGCGTTTTTTGCGGTTTTCGGAATGCGGAACGCGGAGTGCCAAAAATGCGCGAAACTGCGGGTTTCGGACAAGAAACGCGGAACTCCGCTCATCCCCGATCCCAGCTAACCGCTTCTTATTGATAAGTAAATGAGAAACTAGAACAGCAGCTTATGTCAGTGATAGTGATGCGAAAGTGATCTGCGGAGATGGGAATGGGTGGTACAGGCCATAAAACGGCCAATGTCTCACCGTCGATTGCGTACCACGCGCTGCGTGACCGCACGCGCGTCGGAAGCGAACGAGTTTGGGTCGCCGCGCGACGAGTTTTGGACGCCGCGCGACGTTTCGGCCGCCGCGCGGCGGCCAAAACTCGTTCGCTTCCGACGCGCGTGCGGTCGCGCAGCGCGTGTTACGCAGTCGACGGTGAGACATTGGCCGTTTTATGGCCTGTATATATGCTTTGCAACATTTTTCTAGACAATGCTCTACGCCAATGGGAAACGAGGACAAACTCATGGCTAAAAGCTTAGAGGCGGTGTTCACAATGAAAAAAATTTCCGTTTTATATTTCACAGAAGCGTAAGCTCCGGGTCCCTCCAAAATGAGTAAGGACGGAAGTACGACGAAAAACGGCCAGGAAGTGAATGAAAATCTCGCGGTCCAGCCAACCCATCGAATCACCCCGCCCACGTCATATAACAGTTGTCCTCAGTGTCGGAACAGTTGGTCTTCGTCTCACCAAAGGAACGGTACCCGAATTTTGAATACTCTTCATCCCGATAAAACCTAAGAACCAAGCATGTGGTTTGAACTATTTTACTGTTAAAGAGTTTTTAGGATACACGACCCAGAAAATAAAATCACTCACCCAAGAATTTCAAGGCGCAAAAGAATTTCAGACGTATGGTTCGATGTTTTGTCCGCAGCGAGCAATAAACGCGAACAGGCATAATTAAATATTCAAGAAGTTTTTTGAACAGTTTGTTTCTCCAATATTTGAGGCGTTTATGGAGACTTTTCCCCTTTATACTTCTTTGTGAACTTGCGTTCTCAAAAACATCGAACACCAGAATACCGTTTTTTATCCTGAACACTGCCTTTAAAACTTTCCCTAGCATAACTATTGTTCGCACAAAGCCGTTTTTCTGCAGCTTATGGTGAAAGTAGCAGGAACATTTTACAGAGTACACCATCACTGTTTTGACCAGGAAATAAAGAGCACTCCAATACAAAACGCAATAATTCTGATCGAAACGAGGGAACTCACCAAAAAATCAGCAGGTTTAATATTAAACAGTTCCCTGAAGTAGCGAAATGCAATCGGTGCATATGCCTTGAATCGAAAATCACCAAACGAATGCGACGGTGTTGTAGCTGATCCTGCCCTTGAACGAAAGACATGAAAATTACAGGAAGAATCATTTGCTGGAAATTCTATGAGATCAAAGCGCCCCACGGATGAGTACGCGCTAGCAACTGACCCTAGCTAAGGTATAGTTCACCTCTGCACTGCCGTTCAGTCCGCAAAGTGCGCGCTGGTTGCGAAATCGTGCTGCGGCGCGGTTGCGGGCATCCCCAGACAAGGATGTGGGATCACACGGGCGCTTTTCGCCTTTGGTGCCCGGGTGATCCCACCGCCCAGGTGATCCCACATCCCTGTCTGAGGATACTCGCGACCGCGCCGCAGCACGATTGCGCAATCAGCGCGCACTTTGCGGGCTGAACGGCAGTGCGGAAGTGCACTGGCTGCTTATATAACACTAAAGCCGACAATGAGAAAAAGCTAGTACTCACGCTGGAAATGCGACGTTTTCGATTTTCTCGAAATCTTGTAACAACAGGTCTCGATCTGGTCGAGATGCGAGGCTGCCGATGGAGTTGGCGATGCCCAACTGAATAGCGCTCATAAGCGCATTCGTGGGCACCTTTTTGTAACTGACCTGGAACAAACCATAATTATTTTGAAAGGAAACGACCCGGTAACTATAACCACCTAAAACCTCAAAAGCAATCACTGAGGTTAGAGGAAAAAGTCCCATGAACAATGTACTGTTACCGCAATGTATAAACCTAATATAAATAGGTGATTTTTTTTCTCTCCACCCGTCAAACGGAGTGCCTCACAATGCAGATTTAAATCGCTTTATTGCTACTGAAATGGGTTACACTGATGCTGCGCAGATCAGTTAAGCTCGAACTTCTTTAACAACAAACCTAAAATCCGTGTCATTGATCGTGGATTATTCAAACACCCTCCCAAACAGCTTAGAAAGGCACAGTCCAACCTCAGAATCTTTTTTTAGCCTCTCCGCAAATCTTGGAGGAAATTTTCCGCTGATCACAATGGTGTTCCCAGTCGCTCGGAGCTCACTACGACCGGAGTTTTAGCCCCTCCACGATAGTGAATTTGAATGGCGATAATTTCGTGTAACATGTTTTCATTTCTCTGAGTGGAAGTACAGAGGGCACGGACCGCACTGATAAATTGCGTTCCTCATTATGTCTTGGCGCAAACTCGGTGAGCTTTTGTTATCACACAGTGCACCGACTTTGCACCAATGCACAATGACGAGTACAACGTATCATGGCGATCCATGCCGACTGTACACGACTACTTGTACTGCAGCCAATCCGGAATAGTTTCTTAGATTGCAAAAAAAAAAGGTTTGTACCAATGTCAGTTCTTCTGCTCTGAAGCACAGTAATATTGATAGCGTAAGGGTGAAAAGGTCCTAGTTGGCCTCATAACCGCTAAAGGATCTACTGTGATCAATTAGAAATGGATCAAGCTGGAATCGCCTCTAACTTTAGACCGACCTTACCAGACAGCTCTATGTGAAGGCTCTTCATTGAAGAACGGATTTGCTTATGAAAAAAGATGACGGCAACCCCTGCTGACCAAATGATGGCAAACGATAGAACATTATAGTCAATATGGTTTTTTTCCACCGCAATTCTACGTGCAAGCCACTGCATGTGTACGATCGATATATGTCGAACCAGCGATTTCAAATTAGGAGCCAGTGCATGGGATTTTTTAGTCCCAGCTAGACCAATAAGTGACAATTTTACAGATATTCAAAATTCTGTGACATTAATCCCCCTGTTACAACCAAAGATAAATACAAGAAATCATTGCGTGAAGACATGTACCAGAAAGAAACACTATTTAAAATTTTCATAACGTGGGGAAGCCACATTGTCGATACTTCAATCTCCTCCTGAAATATTTCGCGCATCCACGGATGAACTTTATAAATAATGCAAATTTCAGAACAGTACTTTAAATAAACAAAAATACCGAAACCTCGTTCAGGAGAAAGAAATCAAACGACCTCGAGGGATCCCTGTGAATCACTTAATCCGGATATTGTTGCTGAATATATTTTGAAGCAGAGAATCCTGCTAAATAATATCTGGGGCATTCCTAACGAGCTCTCGATTTAGATTACAGGCTACGGCGCGAGGTGAGGTCAACTTTTGGTTCGATCACCCCCCCCCATTCCCGTGAATTCCTCAGCCCCCCTCCCCCGTGAAGAGATAATAATTACAACAGAGGGGGGGGGGGATCCTCAAAGCTTCATTGAATACCCACGATAAATTAGAAGACAACATATGCACAGCGCTGTTAAGTGGATCACACCTAAAAATTGGTCTCCAAAAACCGTTTTGAACCGGGTAAGAAAACTGAAAGTTATTTGGGTGCCGTACTAGCTTTGCAAGTTCATTTTCAGGACCCTTCCTAGTACACCGCTCTTCGACTTCAAGCTGCGTCCATGAAATCAGGGTCAAGCGGGGTTGGGAAATTTCGCAGCGGCGGTGGGCGGGTCGCAAAAATTTTGGCCCGAAAATGAAGTTTAGGAGGATCGCAAACATTTCCGACCAAAAGTAAAATTTGGTGAAGATATCCCGAATTGTTTTTTTGTATATTTCTGGTCACATAGGGAAAATCGTAGCATTGCTCAGGTTTTAGACGCTGGTGCCCGACTACTGAATAAAATTCCGGCGTCTGACAGTTTTGGTAATCAAATATAAACTGCCCGAAAAACGCGCCTCGGGGTCGCTACGATTTGCAGAAATTACGCAACGCCCGCTTGACCCTGCATGAAAATTTGGGCACGTTTTTCAGATCGAAAACGCCTGAGTCGAGCGGGATCACATCTTGTAAGTAAGCTTAAAAATGCACACTCGTGGACGAAATTTCAGGAGACAACGCAGTGAACAACGCTCTTCCAGATTGGTCAACTATCCATCGTTTTCCCAACTGTCATTTTCTACTTGTAGTTTCCGAGGCCTGAAACTGCAGCTGAGCGCACTCAGGGCGTAACAAAGTCTTATGCTTCAGCCGATATCGCATCTTGGAAATTGCCTAACGAGTCAATTTCGTGGAGTGAATTGCCAAGAGATGTGAGAGTGAACAATGCTCTTCTCAAACAGTCAACTATCCGTCATTTCCCAGCCTTGCAAAATTTAGGCCTCTGGCGGGGTGGAGCCTGTGAAACACAGATTGCTTGAAAATAAATCTCAGTGCCTGTCGGAGTGAAAGACGCTATTTCTATATCATCATTGCTACAATTATTATTACCACAATCATCCTTATATCCAACATACTACTTCATACTAACAATCTGGCTCTCAATACCCCCACCCCTAATGGAAACCCAACTTGGTTCTAGGTCGAAGGTCCGACCACCTCCCTGTGATACATCACACCTTGCGACGTGTTGTGTTCGATTTAGCACTAGCAGCAAGCGGTGGCTTTTTCGTCCAAACATTCTTATCCCCAGTTATCTTCCACAATAGACCGCCGCTCCGCTGCCGGTAAGGGTATGGTATACTTTGTCGCTGTAATGAGCCTAACACAAATCGCGGCGGGACCGGAACAGGTGTCGCGTGTGGGTCGCAGCGACGTGTCGCGGAAGGCTGACATACTGTAAATGTGCCATAGGTTGTCGCTGCCACTGTCGCTGTGCAGTGCACTGCGATAGTGGGTCGCAAAAGTATACCATACCCCTAATAGTCGAAGTCGCCAGCTCGTTAGAAATGTATAACAGTACAGTGTTTTGTACAATCCCTGCGACAGCGACAGCGAATCTCGCGGCGAAGTCACTATGAAAGCCCCTTAGCAGTTTAATTGTGATCAAATCTACGTCCAGCAGGATCAAGTAGGCCACCTTGCCTCGCACCTTGACGATGGATGCAACTTTCCATCCCCTTAGTGACTTAGGCCGTTTTTTTTTCAAAGTTTCGACTATTTCTACGTCCCCATCCCTCGATGAAAACTTTTTCGACAGCTCTGAAGAAGAAAATTTTCAAAAAAAAAGTCAAACATTTCTGTAACCCTCATTTTTTTGTCATTAACGCAACCTCCCTACCCAACTGACGACCCTAGGGTAATGTTTCCCTTCTTTCGCTTAGAAACTTTACTTAAAAAAAAAAACTAAAAACCACCAACCAACGCCCGTTTTTCGATTCTTCTCATTGAACTTTTTTTTTTGATTCTTCGCATTAAACTAATTTTTTCGAAACTTCACATTGCACTATTTCTGAAACTGAAAGCCTCGGTCTTATCCTGAGAATCGATTCCGGAACCAACTAATCAGCGCAGACCCATGGACGATGAGTTTGCAGGAAAACTTAGTGACCTTTCTAGCTGTTATATAAGAAGGATTGGAGCAATAACAATCACTCACCTCTCCCTGCTCATCGATACGACGATGGCCAAGTTTTTGCTTCTCGCCCGGTTGTTGTTGCTGCATTTCCACACGATCTTCACTCGCTCCAGGAGCATTCTGGAAATTATTGAAACTGGGAAGAACTCAATTTCAAGAAACTGATCTTCAGAAAGCAGTGAAACATTCAACAAGAGAAAAAGGAAGAAATTCAAAGGGATATAGACTACTCACCGCTTTAAAATTCACTACCGCCGTTGACATCTCGTTCGTGGACGCTTAAGGGCATTTGTTGAATGAAGCTAGGCAGTAGTCCTTAAACACAGGGAAATGTAATCCCGAAGTTGATGGTTAATCAGTCCGCACGTCATTTGGACGCAAAGGATATGAACAAATCCACAAAACACATCTATGAGTGAAACGAGAGCATCCAAACTTCTAAAATACAAGCAGTTTTACAATTTGAAATTCTTCCTTATCAGAAAACTAAAAACGGAAAAGAAAACACTAGGTTGCCTACAACCGCACCGAGCCAGATTAGAACTTTCCTTTTATTGTTACTGTGTCGTCTTTAGCATAAAAATTCTCCGATTTTCAAACCCCCGCACGTTGCTAATTTTTTCAGAAACTGGTTAGAAAAGGGACAAAACAAGGTATCTACAGCAGGGACAACAAAGCATTAATTCCCATGAAAAGTACAGGTGGGAATTATGCACGTTCGCGACGATGAATTCCGTCCGCGGAATGAGCATGACCGCACGCGACGATCGCACGACGCCGCGCGCGGCCATGTGGGAGGAGCCTGCCGGTGAAGGTCTTCCCCTGAGGATCACAGGTTTGCATAATAGAAATACCATAATTCACTAGACGAAGGTGGTCCAATAGGTCAAAACCATTGCTAGTTGACAAAAATCTAGACCTCGGCAGCAAGCACAGTTACGGCAAAAGAAGAGCGTCTATGAATGAAGGTAGATAGATATAGTAGATGCGTTCCAGGAAGGCTGCCGCTGAAGGACAAAAGTGGGTGTGGTAGCCATGAAATTAGTTTTTATGAAGAAGAAACCGGGTGTCAGGCTTGATAGACCAAGTAAATGAAAAATTGAGATAGGTGACTTCCTGAGTCTCAAACCCACTTGTTCCTGCATAAAGGCCGTGTTCACGCTAACATTCAATGTGGAGAGTATAAGCTGAAACGACTACTTTGCCCCCGAGTAGACCAGAAATGACGAAGAAGTTGGAAGAAATCCGCACGAAGTGCACAAACACTCTCACTCCGCTCCCATACTCTCAGTGGAACTGTCCGTTGTGACAAAGAAATCTTTTGTGAATCAGCCCTTTGAAATTCTCTGCTCTCTGTTTCTCCTTTCTTTCCCTTGGACTCATACTGTTAGGCCATTGGTATACTTCAGCGACAATCGGTCGCAGGCGACGGACACGGCGACGGAGTCGTCGTCGCCGCATTGAATCCCACGTGCTTTTGCGTACTGACATTTCCGCACACGCGCATCTGCACAGCGAACAAAAAAAATCGATTATGGTCATGTCATCACAGCCTATGTGGGATTCCGTGATATTTCCAAATGTTTTCACTTTCTGTCTCAATATGATCATCATTCTAGTCGTTTTTATTTATCCCTGCTTTTAGTTGGTAGTTGGGGAAGCGGAAAATCTAGAAGTTGCCATAGAAGAGGCAAAACACGTGGTCTTGGGATATAATCCATGCATTCGACAGCCCAGAAAAAAATGTATAAATAAAAAGGACAATTTATAATTAATCGAATGATATAATGACAACACATAAACACTCAATTGAAAAAAATGCAATTAAACAGCTAAACCGAAACATACAAAACTATATTGTCTTTTGATGTCACTATATTGCCCATGATATACCAAAAATCATATGAAACAGCGTGAAATAGATGAATCTGTGGAGTCCAGGGAAGCCAGCGACAGCCCGTCGCTGTGCGCTGCACAGCGACGGGCTGTCGCTGCGGCGACGGAGTATACCAGGGTTACGTCACTGAAAACTATAACACCCCTCAGCGACCTGTTTCGGCGACGGTCGCACGCAAACTGATCCCGCGGCTAACCCTGCCATAGCGCCGGTGCTGGTCCCGACACGATGAGTGATAGTTGTCCAAACCTGTCGCTGCAGCGACAGAGAGGTATACCAATGGCCTTACCCATAATATACGAAGCTTTGCATACCAATGGGTCCTCTAATTTTCCAGAGATACTTTTTTAATCGTAACTCGGCCTGACTTGAGCGAAACTTGATGAAACTATAGTATGCTATAGGATATCACAAACCATGTCATACACAATCAAGCTTGTCTTTTGAACACACAGCTTGAGAAAATGAGATTAATTTCCGATTTCAAGGTGTGAAATCGAATTAGGGCTATTTCCTCAGAACATGACCATAAAAATTCCAAACCCGCATCACCTCTTTGCAGTGAAAAGACCTTCAAAGCCGTTTTGTAACAGGGCGATAAAATATTTTCTTGCAGCAAATGAATTCAAGGATTTTCACACCTGATAACTTCAATTCACTTCGACATGAATCAAAACGGGAGAAATCCATACATAAGGTGAACATTGTCAACGATTATACTAAACACTTTTCAAAATGGTTCTACAGCGGAGAATTTTATAGACATAAATTTCCAATAAAAAGTACCATTTTTAGGAGTCGCTGGTCGCCCGGAAAATGCTGCAAGGCTGGAAGGTCTCATGATGGAAACAAGTGGTATGGGTCGTTCCAGCCATTCTCAGAGAGCAGAATTTCAGCTGAAGAAGTGAAAAACTGAGCCGAATAATCTTCAGCTAAAACAATCTTTATATTCCATAACCTTTCAAAAAATCATGGAAAATGTCGTGATTTAACTGCGGCCATATTCAGGGGACGATCAGAGTGAGCGTTCTCTGCACTAGCAAAACTTAATCATCCCTTCGATTTCTTCTCCTAAACGACGTTTTACGAGTCAGTGTGCCCACTCAACGCGGAAGCATTTTTGGTGACTACAGTGATCACTTTACATAGTTCTCATAATTGCATACTGTCTCTTCCGGAGGAATTGAACTGTCTGTGGATGCCCCTTAAAATGGTACTGAGGCGTTTCGAGCGATCAGTCTACGTAGGATCCATCCGGGTCGGCTTCATACTTCACGCAACTAGCGAAGCGACTTTCATCCGAATCGGTCGAAAATGGCTATACCTGGTAAGCATTGTCGTGGTCGCTGGAAGAATAAACCCTGCTCCACACTTTCCGCCTTCTCCGTATCCCGCACTTCATTTCAATGAATATCTGGGTTTATTATTCTCCTTGTAATGTATTTCGTAAACAATACAATATAGTTACACAAAATAAAATTCCATGGCTTTCGCTTCTTAAGTAAGACGAGTTAATAAATACATACCTTGCTGAAAACAAAAATGTTTCTAAAAGGAGCACAAGTACGACAAAAATAGGCTACATGAAGTCTGGGACATTCGTAAAGAGCTGTACATTTTGATCTCACCCACTGAAGAGTGGCCCTTCTCTGTCAAGGCATAGTTATCACCAATTATACTTCCCCATGATCATCGCTTGCCATTGGTCGTCGATCAGATTAGAGAGCTCTTTAGAAAAGCCCCTTAGAACGGACTACCCTCATTCGAGAGCTCCGTGATGGATTTTTGTGGTGAATAAAACTTTTAAACATTCTCAAGAGAGAAACGCAATGAAATCACTGCAAGATTACTTTCGATTCAAATGCGACCCAAAAACAGTAGTGTTTGAAAGAATGGTTCACAAAAATGTGTATGTAAGCAAACGAGTGACAGAATAAAATAGACAAATCTAACATGAGCATAAAGGAGCGAGTAAAAAATGAGATGATAAAAGTTCAGTTAAGGTACATAGTTGATGCAACTTTCGCAATGTGAGTGCCTCATAAAAGTAATTTCTCCAAAATAAAATCCATTTATTTTTTAACGTCTGAGTCCATGTGCTTACCCAGTTTTTGAGTCAAAGTAGCTAACGAATGCAAAACGAGCGTCGGTAGAGTAATGGTAAAACTCTCGCCTGGCAAGCGATGAAGGCAGGTTCAACTCCTGCCTGGTCCCCAAGTTTTGTGCTTAACTCAGCTATTTTGCAATTCCACATGCTTTCGAAAACCCTTCCTAGTTTTGAAACACTCACGGACTTTTGTAATAAGAACTACGTCAAACAAACAGGCAAATATTAGGTGTAAGAATAGAAAAACGGCGTTGTTTTCTGTTTCGAAAGTAGAAGATGGAATGAAAATACCTTTAATGAGGAAATATAAATAACCAGCAACAGTCAAAATTTTCCTAGATAATCTTCGATAGCACTTCTCCACGATTTCCGGTTCTATGTTCTACACAATTACCAAGAATATCACTTTGAGCTGCAGAATATATCAAATTTACTCCGTTCGCAGGCTAAAAACCTGGAAAACAAACGGACGGAAGTGGGAAATGGGAGGGGGAGTTCGTAAACTTAGCTTTTCTACCACCACCAGGTTTGGGAACTGAGCAGTCTAGGCATGAGCGTTTTTGCCACCTTTTGGAAAAAAATGAAACTCTGGCCACGTTCCGAAACTTAAAAATCCACGAGTAGGTGCATGGTAGACGCGGAGGCTTTCCATAACTCTACGATTCATCATGGCAGAAACACCCATCAGTCTGACCTGTGATGTATGGAGAGAGTCCTAAATAGCGAAGGCCTCCTCTGCTTCCGGAATGAATCTGATACACTATCACAGCGAGTGATGTCTATTCGTGACCACCTCTGCTCTCAAGCGTCGGAAGTTTCTCATAGAAGAATGTCAAATGTGCTCGGCGAGCGCGAGTGGCATTGTTACTCTCCGCCGCAGATGAAGCGAGGAGAGTATTGACCGCGTGGCCGAAACTGGTCCACTCAAACGCTTCTCGTCACTCTCTAAAGAGCTGCAATCACATGTACCCTGCTGCAAGTGTGGAGATCTAAAGACGCGCCTAAGCAGAAACTTCCTCAGAATATTCTGCACGAATCGCGGGTCCGTGGACAACCAAAAAATGTACATGGTTGGGTAATCACAGAATTTTAATAAGCCCTGTTCATAGACGAGAAATCGCTCAAAAAATAGAAGAAAAATCAGGTGAAAAGCAATGTCACTTATTTTTATTCAAACCATGGGCACGTAATGGTTTGAAGAACTCAGTGCTTCTGGTTGAAGCACGGCCAACTAATTTGAAACCTCAAAATTACTAGTATTAAGGCGGCGGTTAGAGATAAATAAAACGATTTTCGAAAAAGCTGAAGCCTAGCTCTCTCGGATGAGTCCGGGCGTAGCAATCAGTCGGTCATGTCAACATATAACAAAGATAAGGGAATTTCGACATGACAAGCTCGATGAGCATTACTTCGACCGGCTCAAAATGAGTGACCTAGGCTACAGATTGGTCTTTAAAGGCAGTGTTCACGAAGAAAAATGTGTTTCAGTTTCCACTAGGAATGGGTAGTGGAGGGGCACACTGTAACGTTGACGTCGAAAGAACGCATGAAAACGATCAAGGAAGAGCCCCAAAAGAGCCCGAAGTTGCCACTCCGAGCGCAAGGCGAACCCCAAAAGCGCAACACACGCCCACCGAAGTGAAAAAATGAATGCTCGAGATCGTGAGATGAGCAATGATTTCCAATCATTAGCATCGTTCTTCCCTTCATTCTCAACTTCTCTCTTTACTCAGGTCAGCTCGCATAGATCGGCTTCAAAAGACGGAAGTTACAAGCCTCGGACAACTCGTCCACCATGTTTCCTTAGCTCAATCTTTGAGGAACCCTAACTCCATTCCCAGAAGGTCTTGTACGATTTCAGAGACATCATTGGAATCAGCATGGGGTCGTTTTCAAGATAGGCGGAAAAACAAAAAAACCATTGTTATCGTGAACACTGCCTTTAAAACCAGCCGATTATATAATGCGTTCGACTACCAGAACCTCTCGAATAATCGAAATTCCTACTATTAAAAATTTTTGAGGAATCGAGTTCTCGCCTTAATTGAAATTCTGAAAGTTCAGATAATCAAGTTTTCGATTGCTTCGATGACGACTTTTGCGGTAGACATCAAGACTCGACGATCCGTCTCGACATGAACATACAAAAATTTCCCTTCTTTTGGAATTCCCAATAAATGTATATTTTCAATGAAGCTTTCTCAAAAACCTCGAAGGTACGGATAAATTCGAACAAAACTCCTCAAATCTATGAACGAATGGATTCGAAAAAATATTTCTGCGAGAAATTGGCGCTGCGGCTCCGCGGTACCCACCGAACCTTCAGGCACCGAAGCGGCACTATCCCGGAGCTGCCCCGGCACTACCGCGGAGCCATAGCGGAACTACCGCGGAGCCGCAGCGGTGATGCAGCAGTGCCGCTTCGGCTCCGCGATAGTGCCGCACCGTCTCCGGAAGAGTATCTCGTATGAAGTTAATCAAGAATTATTATACAATTAGGGGGGCCTAAGAACAAAAATACGCACCTGCGGTCATTACGTCATCTGTCTAGTAGGGACAGAGATAACCGCCGCTTTTGCGCCCAAGGGAATACGGAATGTACCTCAAGCTTGGGTAATTGAACCGGCGACAACTTCGTTTCACCCACACAGGATGGTACATCGTACTCCGCGCGGGTTCACTGCTGCATCCTCGCGGAGCCGGCGCGGTTCTAACGCGGAGCCGCTGCGGTACTATCGCGGCGATGTCGAGGCTCAAGGCATGGCAACAAAATTGTATGATCACGGAGCCGCTGCGGTACTATCGCGGACTATCGCGGCAGAGTCGAGGGTCGCGGTACTTTCCCGGCACTGACGGGGCAAATTTTCTCAGAGATCCTCTTTTCGAATCGAATCATTATTAAGATTAACACCTAAGAAGACTTGAGAAGACTATCACCACTCATCACGACCAACGCTTATGCAGTAACAGTTAGTTGCGTAGGGAAGGGCGAGCGGTTAGGGTGCAGTTTACTCCATTCTCCATTCGTTCTGTATCACTGTCCATTTACAGACACAAACCATAAAGGCGCTGTAGTACACCTCCCTGGGAAAGTAGCAACCACTGGTGTGTCTTTCACAATTGTTTAGAATATGACTGAATTGTAAGAGGTAATAGGATACACTTCTAGGTTTGAGAAAGTCGTTAATACGATGAAAGCTCACCAATAAATTTGTAAGAAGTCTCATACTATACAGAAGAAGAAATACATATTTGAAAGATGAGGCTCCGGGATAGCAGCATTTTAAATTATTAAGATTGTTTCAGGCATTTGAATAAATATTCGAAATTCTAAATCATTTCCAGGCACATAATTCTCAAATGCCGTTGAACACTTTTCTGGTGGCCGAATATTCGGATGTCGCGAACTGAAATTGGCAGATGATTCCAGTTGTCCATTACCTCGATTTTTTTTCTCGAATACACCGAATATCCGTAAAACCGAATGATTCGAATTCCCGAATGGATATAATATTCGACACAACAAATTATTTATATTCTCGTATGAATTGAATTTTCGAGAAAAAAAACGACTTATTTGCTCTCACGAAAGGATCGAATAATCGCAAAAAAAAATATTTTCTCAAACGAATGGAATATTCAAAAAATCAACTTTGAAAATACCGAATTATTCGAATACCCGAATACTCGTATACTGAAATTAATCGATGCGGTCTCATGTCTACAGGCTACACCACCCAAGGAAGAAATTAGAAATGCTTCGTGACTGTGATGAACTTGAGACAGGGTGCGAGCGACGGCAACCTAACAATTGAAAGGGTTAAGAAACTACTCCGAAATCGAAAGTCTCATTTGGTAATTGATTCGTTAAAAGAAGGATTTTTTCTATGTAACTATACAGAGGATGGACCACTCATGGTTTACCCAGGGTAGGTACATACTACAATAGGAACCGCATCGAACAATTATCCGAATGTGCGATTCCTTAGGAAAATCGGATTCTTAAACGAGTTCTCGGTTCAATCAGAATTCTCATAAAACATATTTGATTCACTCAAGTATTCAAATTGTTCGGTTTTTCGAACAAACGGGTTACTCGCAAAAACAGAGTTTTTTCGAATATTTGACCAATTTTGAATGACGATAGCTGTACAGTCGCTTACAAAAAGTGGCTGAATTATTTGACAACCATTCGAACATCTGATAACTACTTGAAAAGTCAAACACATATATCCGATTACACATCGAGTGAGTAGAATGCAAAAAAAATTGTGGAAGGTGTTAATTCGTTCGAAAAGATGTGAACCCGGAAATTCGAGAGCGTTTATCTACTATTATTTTAAAGTCGCATTCGAAAATTCATTCATCCAGAAATCATAAAAAAATTAATCCACTCCTTCTCTCATACAATTAGCTCTCAAAAAACTATATTCGAAAATATTCTCAAAAATTCGGGTAATCAATTTCGAAGCGGAGCATAGCGATGCGGCGGTTCGTCCAAGAAAAAAAAAACCGCAAAACGAATATGCGCGGTACTGGACGGACAGACTAATGAGATGTCAAAGCTTGAGTGTTGAGCTTCCTTCTTAAAAACCGAGGTTCAAATCGAGACGGTTTGGAGAAGTAGGCAAATTGCCAGACTATTTATAATTCACTTGAAATAGTAGGCTAAAAAATGAATAGAGTATAATCTAGTAAAACAAAAATCATCCGAGTCATTAGATAAGCAAGGAAGCATCATAAGAATTATAAGGTGGAGGCAAACGCGATCCGCTTACGAGTGTTCGGTGAAGTCCTAATAGTCGAAAAATATTTGTGCTGAAAAAGATAAAAACAAGAGGCCAACTGCTTGTCCGGGTAGCCACAGCGGACATAAAATCTTTTGTCGGCTCGGTGTAGTTTGTCGATGACATGAATGCATAATAGAGACGCAGACAGCGAGGGGCTCAGAAACTGCGTAAGGCAGGCGTAGGTTCATGGGAACGCAGACAGCGAGAAAATACACTGAACCGGCAAACAATTCTACGTCGACTATATGTATAAACGGCAATAAAAAACACACCAAAGTAAAATCACGGTTTTTAATGTATAACCGTACAGAAGATGAACAGACAAATTATATGAAGAAGAGGTTTAAAAAAAAAAGATTCAAACGATTGCTTCTAAGCACGAGTAGATTAATGGCTTAGACAAATGGAAAAACTTTTACTGTCAGACAAATCGACAAACTTTTGGAATTTTGACGGTGAAAGGATTCAGTCCAGTCCGCTGGTGGTAAATTTCAAGACCTCTAATAAGCTCAGGGAATTTAAAGATCACAGACATACTAAGTGTGTACGTGTATACAGATTGAGTCAGTCCAACTTGGGCTGTGTCAGATCTAGAGTCATGCCAGCTAAAAATCGAATTCATTGTAAAACTCTTATAGAACCACTTCTCCAGATCAGAGTTATAGTTGGCACGGATCGCATCGATACTTTCCGTTCCTCGTTCTGCGTGTACGCGAATTCGGTGCAGGTATGTTTCAGCATATGGGCACCGAGTTAGCGTCATCGCACAATGAGCGCAGCGCAAAGTATCAATGCGATCCGTGCCGACTATATGTTCGCGTCTCCCCGGTCTCGGAGTGGGTCGTTCCACACTAAGTTCGGTCTGATATCTAATCAGAGCTTAGTTTCTGACTGAGAGAACCTCATCACCCAGGCACCCTTGATGAGGTTTCCTTGCGGTCCCCACCTTAATTTCTACCGACAGCTGCTGTGGTGGAGGGGCGTTGGTTACTTCGCCGCCACTTTGCCAGTTCTCCCGGATGTACCCGCAGAAAATCGCCCCCGAATTTTTGAGTAATGGCGACATGAAAACGGTTCTACGAGCGATAAAGGAGCAATGAAATCGCCAGCTTTGTCCATACACATGTGTGCCTACCTCGACTCAACGACAATTTCGAGATGCGATCAATAAGACAACGGGACTAGAAAAGGCCTGGTGGTGGCTGGCTTCGCTCCACAACCACTTCCCCTGCTTTCTCTACCTCCATCTCCACCTCCATGACAACAAGAAAACAACGGCTGGAGGGAGGCTGCATTGCATGTGCATCAGCACTGAACGCCGCCGCCGTCTGATGGAATTTGTCGCCCCCTAACGAGTCGAAGCAACAAAAAATCTCCTCCCTACACGGCGGCATAGGGACTTCTTTCTCGACTATTAACAGTTCTGTCATGAAGAAAGCGGTTCGTCGGTCATGTTTTTCGGTGTCTGAAGGTACTACTACTCGAGCAGGACTACCGCCTGGGGCAGTTTGTTTCCCAAAGCATAAAAGTCAACTGACTTGCACTCTGCCAGCTAAGGCAGCTAACAATAAGGTATTAAATGTATTGTAAATGTCACCAACGACTTTAGCTTTGGAAATATCTTAATCGAAATCAACAATTCGATTTAGAACATGAATCGCAAAAAAATAGGGATTTTGCGGATGAGATTGCGCGGAGAAGCTTTTTATGATTCAAAGTTAGGTGAAGAAGCTAGTTTTTTTTTACATGTAACCTTTTCTGGTCTTAGGAAATCAGAAGAATACCCAATGAGCCCTATAAACACCACATACAGGGTGCAGCAGAAATATTGTAGCTGGACGAGTCTGTCGAGGTATTTTGCAGTCCTTCTCTCAATAGTTAATTTATAGTGTTGCGCTACACATTACCCGAAAACAGCTACGTTTTTTTTTCAGAATGAAGCAACACCATCGACCCATAGCAGTTTCATAGTTTAAATAAAAGCATGAAAGTTCCTGAGCACTCTACCCTCTATTTGGGTGTGAAATCTACTCGGGAGCATCGCGTGCGTGTCTCCCTTCCCTACACTGTCTCGATGTCACTAGCCTCACTCTGCACAAGCATGTGAAGAAACAAAGCAAACTTTGCGAGTATTTCTTTTTCCTTCGTCGGACCACGAAAAAAAACTTGCTGTTAGTATCAAGATGTTCAGTGAGCAAAAGCTCCGGTAACCGTTGTTTATGCAGCGCACGTATGTATGTGGGCGTACTTTTTCTTGGGCTGTGAAAACGGGAGCGCCTATTTGGAAGCGTCCTGAATGACTCAGTCAGAGAATCCGCATCGCGAGGTTTCTTATTTGTCCGTACTCGAATATGAACAGAAACGCGTGGACGGAATTCCCTTCTGCAATCTTCATCTCTGAGACTTGTCATGTCAATCCTCTGAAAAGCTGGCCCTTCGCTCCCTCTTATGAATCCTCGCAGTGAAACTCAGCAGAAGGGGACGGTGATCCGAATCGATGGCGACATCCCACACAGCTCTAGGTCTTCGAATGTCCGATACTGGAATATTCCTCACCAGAACATAGTCGAGCTATGGTTTCAAAGTTGTCATCCTCCGCTACTCTTCTGGAGATGGCGGCAGTGATCCCTCTTGAGCGTTGATGCGAAAAATCAGACCATTGCGTCCACACAAGTCGACAAGGCGGTAATCATTGTCCGATGTTTGCTACAGCTATTTCCCGATTACTTCGGATTCTTGATGAAGCCCCATTTGAGTCGAAAATGTAACATAACTAACGTGATTCGAATTATGTAGCAAAGAAGCTGCAATATAAAATGTTATGTCGAATTAAGTAGCGTTTAATATTAATGTTAAATGGTGAAAAACAACATTTGCAGTCGTTTACAGTGTACTTTGCGCGAGAGATTCTCGCTGCAAGAAGAAAACTTGAAAAGAATGTTCTGAATCCCAAGAATAGCAAAATATCCACGGATTTGAACAAATTGCGCACAGTTCTCATAAAATTCAGATAATCATTGAGACAATGTCGTGGTAATGTTGGGTTCAGAAGAACCCGTTTGACAGCACACCAAAAAGGGCGATGATGCATGATTACGAATCGCAAAAGGGCACCGCATTCCTCGTCCCGGTGAGTATTGTGAGAGGTGTGACACTCTCTGAACTTTCAGACGAAACCCTTCCAGAATCGATGGGTAACTATGGAAGACTCCTGAAACCAATGATAAAAAGAAGATTGAGTAACTACTTGCTGAGGGTATCAACTATAATTGTACACGAACGAAATTTTCGAAAGATTTTTCGAAATTTATAATTGTACACGAACGAAATTTTCGAAAGATTTTTCGAAATTTTTTACGTTCGTTCGAAAATTCGTCGAACGAAATTGTTTCAGATCCCGTTCGTTCGAGATTTCGTTCGTTCAGAATTTTTCAATTTTCGTTCGTTCGAAATCAGGGGTGTGCGGGAATTTCTGACTTCTGGCCTTTTTCGGCCTTCCGTTTCTGTATTCTGAAAAATTTGCAAAAAACAGAAAAAAATCAGAAAAATCAATGAAACCCAGCTCTGTAAAAAAGTGCAGCTTATTTAGTCTTTTACAAGGTATTATTTGTGCTCAATGGCTTTTAATGGCGAATGCTTTTATGGGCAGGGTTAGCGATAAAAATGTTCATTGTTGTATCTTCATGAGAAGGTAGGTCTGGTCATCACAGAAAAAAATAATTTGAAAGTTGGAGAAAAAACGCTCAGAAAAAAGCCATTGCTGGGTCTCAGCCCGCCCCCGATTAACTAGATTTCTACGATTGCTTGTTTTGTCGTCTTTTGTTTTGCATTTAAAGTGGTTGCTGAGCTGCTTTAGCAGCAAAATAGAAGACGGAAAACAGGCATTTATAAAAATCTTGCTGGTTGGGGGTGGGCGTACACCCACCAATTAGCCGTTCTGACTTGTTTTTCTGCGTTTTTTATGCAACTTCTCACTTATTTTCATTTTTGTGATAACCAGAACTGCATTCTTATATAGAAAGGTGAACAATCGTTCTTATCGCAAACCTTGCTCGCGCACTAGTAGGGTGGTACTCCGGCACAATAGAGGTAGCGTCCCAGGGCAGAGATTGAATTCAACACCTCGTTCTCAGCAGCTGCTGCAGTTAGTTGTTAGCAGCAGCTGCTGCTGACAGCGAGGGGTTGAACCCGAGGCCTGCCCTAGGATGCAAACCCATTGTGCTGACGAGTGAGTTCTCTGAGAGTTTTGTTTGAGCAATAGCCGAGCAATAGCCACAAAATGCCTGCTTTCCGCGTAATAGCCGAGTATTGGTGGGAAAATAGCTGGCCGCCGCGAAATATCCGTCAAATGATGCTCGCCGAGAAGCAACCGCAAATGAATGATCTCCAACGGAGGTATACGACGCGTTCTTGAGGCAGATTGGGATGTCAACACCGCCGTCGGCTCAGCTACCCATATTTGCTCGGTTATTTCTTGCCTATTTCGCGAACAACAAGGTCGCAGCCGCGTAGTAGTCAAGAAATAAGTGAGAAATATTTGAAAAATAGCCCACTAGGAACAGCGGTTGAGCCTGGTGGGCTAATTCTCGGCCAAGACTCTCGGGGTGAGTGCCTCTAATGATGTTGTATCCATCATTGACGCGTCATTGCTACTATAGGTCATTAGTGCAGTTCCGTAGATATATTACTACCGGTATGATGAAGGTGTTCAGAATTACACTCTCTCTTCACTTGAAAAAAAATTTAAATGCAACGAGTATTTTTCTGAAAAATTTCTGTTTTCTGATTTCTGTGTTCTGGCCGTTTTGGCCTTTCTGCTTTCTGACAAACTCGATTTTCTGTTTTCTGAGATTTTTTTTTGAAAATTTCCGCACATCCCTGTTCGAAATCCGATTTTTCGAATTTTTTTCGATATTCGTTCGTTCGAAATACTTTCGAACGAATTTTGAAAAAAGTTCGAAATTTCCAACATATTTCGAAAAAAGTTCGAAATTTTCGACGAATTTCGAAAAAAATACGAAGTTAAAAAATCGAAAATTCGATTAGTTTCGAATTTCGTTCGTTCGACCACCGAAATTTCGAGAGTTTTTCGAAATTCGTTCGTTCGAAATTTTTTCGAACAAAACTTCTTCAATTTTCGTTCGTTCGAAATTTTTTTCGAAATTGTACAACTATAGTATGAACCGCAATGACGAGAAACATTCCATTTGATGGGGTGTCCAATCCTTTCTGCACTAGGACTTTCCCTTCAAAATTTAATCTAATGATTAAGTGATTTTTCTCGTCAACCTGCCCATTTTTTTTCGAAGTTTTCCTACCGTAGCAACGATGTATGAGAAATTTATCCGATAGCGTAATGACTTTTAAATGTGCGAGAATGCACATTTTTCATTTTCCGATTTTCTTAGTTTATCATGAACAAATCAAAAACCTCTAAAACAGAAAAATTTTTGAAGGATTCTTCGATCTCCAACTGGCCTCTACGCACCATAAAATTTGATCTCGGCAAAATAATTTCAATTTCTCCGTTCGTCGTTTCACAAAAAAAAAACCTTGCACATCCCTGTTTAGGGCCCCCAATAGATAAATATGTTCGGAAAATGCGTCAAGGATTTTCATCCGTAAACAGGAGAGAAGAATAATCTTTATCCAGAAAGGAAAACGAATACACTAGACTGGACTTAAAGGGGAAGCACGGAAGATGGAAACGGAAAAAAGCGAACTCTCAGGATTAGTCACCAGCTCGTTTTCCCAAATTTTATGCCTGTTGTTTTCCCCTTACCGCTAAACAGCAAATGGAAAACGGATCAGCAAAAATGCTGATGGTGATTTTATCACCTTCGCCTCGAAAATAGTTCCAGGCAGTCGAATCACACAACTATCTATTCGTTTCACAACAATAGGTAGGCTACACACAACTTCTCTAAAGTGTGCTATTGTGTGGTTGTCAAAGCCGTGTGAATTGTTGCGATACAATGGTAGGCTGGCTGAACCAGTTAGCTCCCCTTCACTAGTCTCTCCCTTTCTCCTCTCTTTCGCTCTGGATGTGAATTTGAGGTTTTGCAGGAAACTCCAGCCTCTAGTAACACGAGAACGAGACCCAATGCGATTCCCATTTTAAAATTAAATTGTCTGCAGGCACTCAACAATCGCTCCATTATGAGATACATATGCAAGCTCGTTGTGAGAGGGTTTTTCTTCTAATAGTTATTTTTCGAGTAAAACTTACCTCATTATCACCATGGAAACTGCTGAATAAATGGAGGAATTCCAGGATTAAGCCCTCCGCTGACGTCAATAAACAGAATGATGAAGAATACAAAGACATTCGCAACCAATGCTCAAACCCGAAAATGGATTCTAGCATCAAGACATCATTTCATTTTGAAAGTGTCATAACGAAGTGCTAAGGCAGCCCAGAAAATTGTAATGCGGAAACCAGCAGAAACTTCTGAACTCTGATTTAGTATACATATACACATGATCGACGCGAAACTGATAGTAGAATCGGTGTTTTCAGCCGAAAGCATAGAGATTGTGCGCCACATACATAACGTCGGCATGGTTCCTGAAGAGACTTCGCGTTCACTGTTGAAGGTTGGCGCAAACTCGGTGCCATGTGCTACAGTGCGTCGCATAAGTATACGAACACACTGAAATTTCATGGTTGGACCATTCGAACGACGTTTCAAGCATCGGCACCGGTTTCTATGTGTTCCGCTATGCCGAAAATGGTAGGTCACATTGTAGGAAGGCAAATCGTACACTTTTTGCTTTTTTACATACAGAAATTCATTTTTTAGCCGTCGCATAAGTATACGAACACTTTAGAGAAACGAAATTTTTGTACAAGAGACATACGAAAAAATCCTGTTTCAAGCGGGATAGTAAAGAATGTAGTTGTATGCGTAAATTATCATCATGCCACGCGGTTCACATCTCTCTTCCGAAGAACAGGCCCAGGCCCGGGCTCTCTACGCCGCCGATCATGGAGTCCGACAAATCTCTCGGCAAATTGGACGTTCACCAAGCGGCATCTCTTCATTTCTACGGAATCCGGACTCCTACGGAATGCGTGCTCGTTCTGGGAGGCCTTGGAAGCTCACTGGACACGGCGAACGACGCATCGCCAGAAGAGTCTCCAACACAATGGTGTCTAGCGCGACCGTCCGCTCCGAACTCTCGCTGAATGTGTCAAAGGATACCATCCTCCGTTCGATCCATCGCAACGAAAACATCGAAAGAGCCGTATTGAAAAAGGCTCCGCGCTTGGAAGAACGTCACAATTCGGCCAGGCTCCAGTTCGCCCGTTCAAACCTGGGTACAAATTAGAGGAAGGTGAGCTGAATCGCGTGCTATCCAATTTCATGGAAAATTTTTGAACCCGTTGCTTCAGGTTGTCTTCTCGGACGAGAAAAAGTTTAATTTACATGGTCCGGATGGTTCGAGGCACTACTGGCGGGATCTTAAGAAGAAGCCGGCTTTCTTCAGCCGCAGGAACTTTGGCGGAGGAAACGTGGTGGTTTGGGCAGCCTTCACAGCAACTGGGAAGGTCGGAATCGCATTCGTATAGAATCGTATGGATTCACTTGAGTACCAGGAAGTGTTGGCTCCGCATCTTGTTCCATATTTTCGTCGTCGAAGATGTCAGAGCTTCCGTTATGTCCAAGAAATGCCACTATACACGTCAGCCGATCTACTCTGGAGTAGCTGCGGTGCAGCAACGTCGATACTCTGCCTTGGCCAGCGATCAGCCCGCATCTGAATCCTATCGAGAACCTTTGGGAAATCATTGTTCGCAAGATCTACAAGGATGGGAGGCAATACGGAACTGTGGAGTCACTCAAGGAGGCCATCGTGGACGCATGGAACAAAATTGACCAAGGGACCCTCCAGAACCTCATTGATAGAATGACAGATAGACTGTTTGAACTTATTTCGCGTAACGGTGGTGTAACATCATACTGAAGACTTTTTCCATATGTATTGATTGGAATTATTCGATAAATTTATGAATTTCCCAAGTGTTCGTATACTTTTGTGACGGCAAAAAAATGAATTTCCGTTGTAAAAAAGGAAAAAAGTGTACGATTTGCCTTCCTACAATGTGACCTACCGTTTTCGGCATAGCGGAAAACAGAGAAACCGGTGCCGATGCTTGAAACGTCGTTAGAATGGTCCAACCATGAAACTTCAGGGTGTTCGTATACCTATGCGACGCACTGTATAACATAGGTGCACCGAGCATGCGCCAACCTCCAATGGGGAACGCGAAGTCTCTTCAGGATCCATGCCGATGTTAGACACGCAGAGAAGCAGACTGCTCAGGCATACAATGATACCACCAAAAATGCCGCGTCAGCTGTACACATTCTCTATTTCGGAGTGAATTTGTTGCGGCTGATGGCGTGCGTGTGCGCGTGTATGCTGTTTTTACATTCCCCCTCCAAACTTTCTCGCTGTCTCTCCACTCGCCCTGCACGAGCACGTGAAGGAACGAACTAAATTTGCTTCCGAAACAGAAGTCTGCCAGTGCGTAGCTAGATGCCTCACACGGAAACCGGAAATGCCCAGGGTTTCGGAGGCATCTAGTCTAATTTTGACCCGAGATTTTACGTAAATTACGGAAAGTTTAGCCTCAGCTGGTGGAATTCTAGCTACAACGCCCGCATATTCTTCGTAAATTCTCGCTACGGCACCTGCATATTCTACGCAAATTCTCGTCTCAGCACTTTGTCGATCGACCCACCCAGTCCTGACCCGTATTAGAACGGCGATCCCAGCTGCGATCGACAGCATCGCCATTTCTTCCCCACCGCCTGCAGCATCCCAATGGTCAAAATTATCCCCGCCATGGTGTCCCAGAGAGCGACACCGGGTCACCCTCCACGGCCAGCCGCAGAGTGTCGAGTAATCACTCAGTGAGATGACTGGACCCACACTGTACGAACGGCAACCCTGCGTTCCACGTAGCCAGCGCGGGTTTAAGATTGCATTTCAACACAGGCTGCCGCGAAATCCGCAGATTCTCGCTACAAAGTTATAGCGAGAATATACGGGTTTTGCGACAGAGAGTCCAATGTATCGAATTTAGCCTTCGTTTTTACGTAGAATACGCGTAGAATTTGCACCCTTGTACCGTCGACACAAGAATATGCGGGTTTTAGCTATCGTAGCTATAACCCGTAAATTCTCGCTACATGGAATGGGGCGGCGTTACAGGCCGCGCCCTCGGAGGCATCTAGCTACGCGTTGGCAGAGAAGATATGTAACCCCACTCAGACAATGTGAAATTCGGACGACGGCATACAGCAGATAAAGTAGAGGACCCATCGAATTCGCTTTGAAGCAGTGCCCGGTGAAAAAAAAAACAATCCTTTTATGTGAGAAACGAACAGTGGGTAAAGACGAGATTAACGGCACAGTCCAACCTCACAATCTTTTCTCAACCTTTCCACTCAACTTGGAGAGAATTCCACGCTGATCAAAATGGTGTCTCCAGTGGCGCACAAAACCCAAAACTTGTCGCTGGGCGTGGCTCATTCTTTCTTTTCTTGGGGCGTGGTCGTCTCTTTCCTAGCTTTTTTTTGCCTATTTGAGCGAATTGAGATTTCGCGCTTGGCAGGGTTGCTATACACGGCAGCCGAACTGTAATAAAAGAAAATCATGAGGTTGATCTTTGTCTTGATGGTGGGTTAAACTCGTATGCAGTAGTTTTTTTCGGCCTGCATACAAAGTTAGGAATTCTTTGAAGAGCCTTCAACAGGTGAACAACCTGAAATCAAACAAAACGTCGCTAATAGCTGGCAGTCCTCGAGGGTAGGATTTTCCATAAAAGCGTTTGTGGAGCGGAAATGTAGAGCCAATCAAATTATAGAGGGCTCTGGAAACGTTTAGAAAAATGTTCCAGATTTGGCCTGAAATTCTCCCAGGTGCTTATTTTTGGGCGCTGATCACGAATCTGTGGTTCATTAGTCGATTATCCAAAGTTTTCGGCTAATTTCGTTCGAAGCTTCCCAATCGGGGAAAATTTCGAGGAAAAAACGCCACTTTCGGGATTTTCGGATTTCTACGATAGAAGTGTCTCAAAATCATTCTCTGAAGGTTATTTGGAGTGCTAAACACGAATCTGGAGTCCGTTTATCGATTTTTTTGCGGATCACGATAGATTACAGTGGGTATACGGTAGTTTGGTCAAAATCTCAGATTTTACTCAAAATTTGTATACGGGGGTTATTCGAGGTGAAGAATTCGAATTTATCGTCCGTTTATTTATTTATTTTTATCGATTTTCAAAGTACTAAGGGGGGTTTTGTCCCCTAAATGACATGTTACCAACCGTAACCTACAGTAAACCTCAACGTTTCGACAAATGGACTTCAGATTCGTGATCACCACCCTAGATTACCCCCTCAAGAGAAAACTAGCTCGAAAAATGTTTTTAAAAAACTCAAAATGGGCTACCACTGCTCTAGGAGGACCAGTTCCTGATGTCCTCCCGCACCAAAATGATTCATTTCTTGAACCTTTTTAAGCCGGGACTGCTTTTTCAGCACCTCTCCCGAAGACCGCTCAATCTGTCTCCTTATCCAAAAACCATGGGATTTTCCCACAGGTTTTCACAATAAAAACAGCCATTAAGTTATATCAATTCAAATACTAAATGAGAAAAAATCCTCGAAATTTTACACCGGTCAATATTTCCAGTCGCAGAAATGGAAGACAGCAGAATCTGTCCCATTTCGGAAGGAAAAGAAGGCCTTTAGCATTTTTTTCCGAGGCAGCTGTCACAGAATGCACTTGGCGTTTCACATTCTGCGAAAAAGAAACACGGGATGCATCGTTCCGGGCGAAAACTGCCTTCAGTGACAAGGGGTACGTACTGATGGAACAAAAAACAACAAGGAGTAGTAACGAAACCTGACACAAGACTGGCCGAAGGTGCTGATGACGGAACAAATGAATTAAGTGACTCATAACTGGTCACAGGCCCGAAGTGTCTCACCCACCCACAGCTCAAATGTGTCACTTTTAGCCTTATGTATGCAAATCGAATCCTCGCGAGCTCATCCAACGATTTGCAAGGGAAAGGGAATTGCCAAACGTCGACTGAGAAGAAAATATTTTCTCAATGAAGACTGAGATCAAGACATTTTCCTAAACAAACATACCAAAAATTATATTATGCGATGACTCCCCAATGTAAGCATGCATACAAGTTATATGTATGTGTCTAATTTTGCTGTAGAGCTGGAAAGTTTGAAACGTGCTTACGTACCCATGTCTTCCACAGGTCAAATTCTGTGCACTCGGCTCCATAGAAAGATGAGATTGAGGGAAATCACTCGGAGAAAACCGAACTAAAGGATTTTCTCGTGTGCGACGGCCAAATTTTTCCTGTTACAATTCAATAGCTAAAGACAAGGTTTACCAAAGAAAACCGTTTTCTAGTTTTCGATGGTTTTGTGTACCCTCTGTTTCGGAATAAAATTTATTTCCGTTCAGCGCGTGCGTCTGCGTCTCCTTCTCCCCACACTTTCTCGCTGTTTCTACCCTCGCCCCGCACAAGCGCGCGAAGGAAAAGAGTAAATTTGACTCCAATCCAGAGGATTGGTTAGTCCACGAAGTAGACGATAATATCGAAAAGTCCCAACAAAACCCTCAGCTTTCGAAAAAAAAAACGTTGAAAAATTATGAAACTCTAAAATAAGCCGGTTCGGTGAGTTAGGTGTACTGCGAAATTTCGAAAATCAAAACGTCGGAAATGGTTTTATGCATCTTACATCCAAACCTTTTAGGTAAGTGGCTTTGTTTTCTGATTTTTCTACCGAAAATTATTCAAATGTGTTTCATCGTGAACACTGCCTTCAAATAAGGGTTTAGTTGCAATAGCTATTACAACGAGACCGCTGATGTAATAGTCGAATAATTCTTGCTTCAAATAAGTCGGAGAGGAATAACCCATACTTTATAGAAAAAAAATTTTGAAATTATTTTCGAACAAAGTTCGGCTTGAAACTATTTGGCGGGGGGCACTCGAGAAAATGAAATGATTCATCCATGAAAATGGAAATTTGGGCTGATATCATATGCCTGATAGCGTTATCAGTCATTGTTTTCGTGGAGTTCGATCATTCATTCTCCAACTGAATCCTGGGTACCCCCCCCAAATAGTTTCATACACAAAGTTGTGGTTCCGAAAACAGGATCTATAAAAAGAAATCACACCCGTCAAGAAAGAAATAATGTTAGATTCCTTAAAAAATGCAGAAATTCCCAGAAGCAAAGCTCCAGCGGGTAGATAACGCAGCACTGAGAAAAAGGCTACAATAATTGGAATCGGCTCATGAGCGGCTTTTGTGCTTTGTACTACTAGACGATTTCTTGAAACAAACCTAGGATCTCCATCATTTGTAAGAACTAAAAACATAAAGAAACGGCAAAGAAAAAACGCATTAAAACGCCTTATTTCAATGAAATAATTTCCTGGCCTGGATCACTTGTACAGCAGAGTTAACGAGTTATCGGTAATTGCTGCCAGTAAATAATGGGGTCAATCAAAAGTGGAGGAATATATTAAGCAGAACAGTACTAGTTAGGGTTCAAAGGAAAGAAAGTAGCAACAGAGAGTTGAGAATTTCAAAGACCATGACCACAAAAAAAATTTCATTGTCCCAACTACTACATACATCTATCAAAAAGGGGTCTTCCAAGCGAAAGAGGTTTGGTTGGCGTCAGAAACGTTCCAACAAAAAGGGAACAATAGGCAAGTAGGATGAGGAGAGTCTACAAAAAGTGAACAATATTTTCTGAGACTGATTTTCTTGGCCGGAACTTCTTAATAGCGAAAACAAACCGTTGCGGTGTTTCACACGGAAGCACTCTGTGGTTCCAAATAGTCTCCGATTATGCGAGTAACGATAAAAATGCATAATTATGTGCACCTATTAGTTATCATTAAAAGAGAAAATGATTTCAACTTTACCTACACAGACGGCTAACTCCAGCTGCTACGAGAAGCGAACTTAAAGTGCAGCATTAAATAAGAGTATTTTCTTATAATCTCGTCAAGAATCGAAGTCCATTCTATGAAACCATTGAACTCTTCCTCGTGAAATGCCACAACGGTTTGCTTCCGCTATTAAGAAGTTTCGGCCAAGAAAATCAGTCTCAGATAATATTGTTCAATTTTTGTAGACTCTCCTCATCCTACTTGCCTAGTGTTCCCTTTTTGTTGGAACGTTTCTGACGCCAACGAAACCTCTTTCGCTTGGAAGACCCCTTTTTGATAGAATTGTTCACTTTTTATTGATATTACGAAGTAATATTTGTAAGAATCTTCAATATTTCCCAAATAGCATGGATTGATATGACAATCAGTAAGTGATTGACTTGTTGCGCACGCTACAAATGATGTACGACTCTCTTTCCTCGACATCCTGATGACGTCATCAGATGCCCTATGCATTTGGCACGACGTCCTGATGACGTCATCACATGCCCCATGCACTTTGATGACGTCATAAGAAAGTAACAAACTTGTTAGTCCCCTCCCCTCGAGAAGTACACCCTACAACGTGTTTAGCGATTTGATCTACCAACTGATAATATCACTTGATATGATAAGCAGTAATAAGTGAAGCAGTTAATGTTAAACAGTAAGTAACAAACTTGTTAGTCACTTTCCCTGTCCCTTCCCTACAAAAAAGTACGTGTTTTAGAGATTTGATCTGCCAACTGATAATATCACTTGATATGATAAGCAGTAATAAGTGAAGTAGTTAATGTTAAACAGTAAGTAACAAACTTATTAGTCACTTCCCCTGTCCCTTCCCTAAGAAAAAGTACGTGTTTTAGCGATTTGATCTGCCAACTGATAATATCACTTGATATGATAAGCAGTAATAAATGAAGTAGTTAATGTTAAACAGTAAGTAACAAACTTGTTAGTCACTTTCCTTGTCCCTTCCCATCAAAAAGTACAGCCTACAACGTGTTTTAGCGATTTCATCTACCAACTGATAATATCACTTGATATGATAAGCAGTAATAAATCAAGTAGTTAATGTTAAACAGTAAGTAACAAACTTGTTAGTCACTTCCCCTTTCCCTTCCCTACGAAAAAGTACGTGTTTTAGCGATTTGATCTGCCAACTGATAATATCACTCTTGATATGATAAAGCAGTAATAAAATGAAGTAGTTAATGTTAAACAGTGAGTAACAAAAACTTGTTAGTCCACTTCCCTCCTGTGTCCTCTTTCCTAAGAAAAAGTACACGTGTTTTAGCGATTTGATCTGCCAACTGATCAATATCACTTTGATATGATAAGCAGTAATAAATGAAGTAGTTAATGTTAAACAGTAAGTAACAAACTTGTTCAGTCACTTTCCTTGTCCCTTCCCATCTAAGAAAAGTACAGCCTACAACGTGTTTTTAGCGATTTGATCTACCAACTGATAATAATATCACTTGATATGATAAGCAGTAATAAATGAAGTAGGTAATGTTAAACAGTAAGTAAACAAACTTGTTAGTCACTTCTCTTTCCCCTGTCCCTTCCTACGACGAAGCACAACCTACAGTAACGTGTTTTAGCGATTTAGATCTACCAACTGATAATATCACTTGATATGATAAGCAGTAATAAATGAAGTAAGTTAATGTTAAACCCAGTAGAGAGTAACAAACTTATTAGTCACTTTCCCTTTCTTACGAAAAAGTACGTGTTTTAGCGATTTGATCTACCAACTGATAATATCACTTGATATGATAAGCAGTAATAAATCAAGTAGTTAATGTTAAACAGTAAGTAACAAACTTGTTAGTCACTTTCCTTGTCCCTTCCCATCGAAAAGTACAGCCTACAACGTGTTTTAGCGATTTCATCTACCAACTGATAATACCACTTGATATGATAAGCAGTAATAAATTGTGAAGAGTTAATGTTAAACAGTAAGGTAACAAACTTGTTAGTCACTTCCCCTGTCCCTTCCCTACGAAAAAGTACAGCCTACGTGTTTTAGTTGCGATTTGATTTAGTACAACTGATAATATCACTTCTGGATACGATAAGCAGTAATAAGTGAAGTAGTTAATGTTAAACAGTAAGTAACAAACTTGTTAGTCACTTTCCTTGTCCCTTCCCATCGAAAAGTACAGCCTACAACGTGTTTTAGCGATTTGATCTACCAACTGATAATATCACTTGATATGATAAGCAGTAACTAAATGAAGTATTTAATGTTAAACAGTAAGTAACAAACTTGTTAGTACGCTTTCCTTGTCCCTTCCCATCGAAAAGTACAGCCTACAACGTGTTTTAGCGATTTCATCTTACCAACTGATAATATCACTTGATATGATAAGCAGTAATAAGTGAAGTAGTTAATGTTAAACAGTAAGTAACAAACTTGTTAGTCACTTTCCCCTGTCCCTTCCCAAAGTACTTGTTTTGAAGCGATTTTGATCTGCCAACCTGATAATATCACGCTTGATACGATAAGCAGTAATAAATGAAGTATTTAATGTTAAACAGTAAGTAACAAAACTTGTTAGTCGCTTTTCCTTGTCCCTTCCCATCGAAAAGCTACAATACCCACAACGTGTTTTAGCGATTTCATCCTACCAACTGGATAATGTCATCACTTGATATGATAAGCAGTAATAAGTGGAAGTAGATTAATGTTAAACAGTAAAGTAACAAACTTGTTAGTCACTTCCCCTGTCCCTTCCTAAGAAAAAGTACTTGTTTTAGCGATTTGATCTGCCAACTGATAATATCACTTGATAATGATAAGCAGTAATAAGTGAAGTAGTTAATGTTAAACAGTAAGTAACAAACTTTGTTAGTTCCCACTTTCCTTGTCCCTTCCCATCCAAAAAAAAAATACAGCCTACAACGTGTTTTAGCTGATTTGATCTACCAACTGATAATATCACTTGATACGATAAGCAGTAATAAATGAAGTATTTAATGTTAAACAGTAAGTAACAAACTTGTTAGTCGCTTTCCTTGTCCCTTCCCATACGAAAGTACAGCCTACAACGTGTTTTAGCGATTTCATCTACCAACTGATAAATATCACTTGATATGATGAAGCAGTAATAAGTGAAGTGAGTTAATGTTAAACAGTAAGTAACAAACTTGTTAGATCACTACTTCCCTGTCCCTTCCTAAGAAAAAGTACTTGTTTTAGCGATTTGATCTGCCAACTGATAATATCACTTGATACAGATAAGCAGGTAATAAGTGAAGTAGTTAATGTTAAACAGTAAGTAACAAACTTGTTAGTCACTTCCCTTGTCCCTTCCCATCGAAAAGCATACAGCCTACAACGTGTATTTAGCGATTTGATCTACCATCTGATAATATCACTTGGATACGATAAGCAGTAATAAATGAAGTATTTAATGTTAAACAGTAAGTAACAAACTTGTTAGTCGCTTTCCTTGTCCCTTCCCATCGAAAAGTACAGCCTACAACGTGTTTTAGCGATTTCATCTACCAACTGATAAGTATCACTTTGATATGATAAGCAGTAATAAGTGAAGTAGTTAATGTTAAATGCAGTAAGTAACAAACTTGTTCGTAGTCACTTTCCCCTGTCCCTTCCCTTCCCAAGAAAAAGTACTTTGTTTTAGCGATTTGATCTGCCAACTTCGATAATATCACTTGATACGATAAGCAGTAATAAGTGAAGTAGTTAATGTTAAACAGTAAGTAACAAACTTGTTAGTCACTTTCCTTGTCCCTTCCCATCCAAAAAAATACAGCCTACAACGTGTTTTAGCGCGATTTGATCTACTACAACTGATAATATCACTTGATATGATATAGCTGTAATAAGTGAAGTAGAGTTAATGGTAAACAGTAAGTAACAAACTCTGTTAGTCACTTTCCTTGTCCCTTCCTTCCCATCGAAAAAAAGTACAGCCTACAACGTGTTTTAGCGATTTGATCTACCATCTGATAATATCACTTGATACGATAAGCAGTAATACAAATGAAGTAGTTGATGTTAAACAGTAAGTAATAAACTTGTTAGTCACTTCTTCCTTGTCCCTTCCCATCTTCTAGAAAAGTACAGCTCTACAACGTGTTTTAGCGATTTGATCTACCATCTGATAATATCACTTGATATGATAAGCAGTAATAAGTTAAAGTAGTTAATATTAAACAGTAGTAACAAACTTGGTTAGTCACTCCCCCCTTTCCCCTTCCCTACGAAAAAGCAGCACGTGTTTCAGCGATTTGATCACAACTGGATCATCATATCACTTGATATGATAAGCGCAGGCCATGGTGGAGATAGTGGTAGTGTCAAACAGTATGTAATAAAACTTGTTAGTCACTTCTTCCTTGTCCCTTCCCATCGAAAAGTACAGCCTACAACGTGTTTTAGTTGATTTGATTCACTAACTGATAATATCACTTGATATGATAAGCAGTAATAAATGAAGCAGTAATGTTAAACAGTGGCAATAAACTTGTTAGTCACTTCTTCCTTGTCCCTTCCCATGGAAAAGTACAGCTCACAACGTGTTTTAGCGATTTGATCTACCAACCGATAATATCACTTGATATGATAAGCTGGTAATAAGTGATGAAGTTAATGTTAAACAGTAAGTAACAAACCTGTTAGTCACTTTCCTTGTCCCTTCCCACGTGCACAGCCTTACAAACGTGTTTTAGCGATTTGATCTACCATTAACCGATAACAATACTCTGATATGACAAGTTGGCAGTAATAAAACGAAGTAGTTGAATGCAAACAGCGCAACAAACTTGTTAGTCACTTTCCTTGTCCCTTCCCATCGAAAAGTACAGTTTGGCAATGTGTTTTAGCGCTATTTTGATCTTATAACCAACTGATAATATCACTTGGATATGATAAAGGCACGCAATAAACAAGTAGTTAATGTTAAACAGTAAGTAACAAAACTTGTTAGCCTACTTTCCTTGTCCCTTCCCTCTTATCGAAAAGTACAGCCTACAACGTGTTTTAGCGCTGATTTGATCTTACCAACTGATAAATATCACTCTAATATGATAATATGCAATAATAAGTGAAGTAGTTGATGTTAAACACAGTAAGTAACAAACTTGTTAGTCACTTTCCTTGTCCCTTCCTATCGAAAAGTACAGGTCACAACGTGTTTTAGCGATTTGATCTACTATCTGATAATATCACTTTGATATGATAAGCAGTAATGTTACAGTTGATGTTAAACAGTAAGCAACAAACCTTGTTAGTCACTTCCCTTGTCCCTTTCCTTCGGAATTTGCAGCCTGCAACGTGTTTTTTTAGCGATTTGATCTCACAACTGGATCATATCACTTGATATGATAAGCAGTAATAAGTGAAGCAGATAATGTTGGTTATGATGTGCAACAAACTTGTTAGTCACTTCTCTTGTCCCTTCCTATCGAAAAGCACAGTCTACAACGTGTTTTAGCGATTTCGATCTACCAACCGATAATATCACTTTGATATGATAAGCAGTAATAAAAATGAAGCAGTTAATGTTAAACAGTAAGCAACAAACTTTGTTAGTCACTTTCCTTGTCCCTTCCCTATGGAAAAAAGTACAGCCTACAATGTGTTTTAGTGATTTTGAATTTACCATCTGATAATATCACTTGATATGATAAGCAGTAATAAGTGAAGCTTATAATGTTAAACAGTAAGTAACAAACTTGTTAGTCACTTTCCTTGTCCCTTCCCATCGAAAAGTACAGCCTACAACGTGTTTTAGCTGATTTCATCTACCAACCGATAATACCACTTGATATGATAAGCAGCATTAAGTGAAGTACACGTTAATGTTAAACAGTAAGTAATAAACTTGTTAGTCATTTCCCCCGTCCCTTCCTCTACGAGAAAGTACAGTACAATGTGTTTTAGCGATTTGATCTGCCAACTGATAATATCACTTGATATGGCGGGCGCAGCCAAGTGGCGAAGTTAACGTTAAACAGTAAGTACTCATTGTCTACCCACTCACCAGCATGCTTATCTGTCCACATACCAACCCTACCTGCTCGTCCAACTGATCGCCTGCGAAAAGTACAGCCTACAACGTGTTTTAGCGATTTCATCTACCAACTGATAATATCACTTGATATGATAAGCAGTAATAAATGAAGTATTTAATGTTAAACAGTAAGTAACAAACTTGTTAGTCGCTTTCCTTGTCCCTTCCCATCGAAAAGTACAGCCTACAACGTGTTTTAGCGATTTCATCTACCAACTGATAATATCACTTGATATGATAAGCAGTAATAAGTGAAGTAGTTAATGTTAAACAGTAAGTAACAAACTTGTTAGTCACTTCCCCTGTCCCTTCCCTAAGAAAAAGTACTTGTTTTAGCGATTTGATCTGCCGACTGATAATATCACTTGATATGATAAGCAGTAATAAGTGAAGTAGTTAATGTTAAACAGTAAGTAACAAACTTGTTAGTCACTTTCCTTGTCCCTTCCCATCGAAAAATACAGCCTACAACGTGTTTTAGCGATTTGATCTACCAACTGATAATATCACTTGATATGATAAGCTGTAATAAGTGAAGTTGTTAATGGTAAACAGTAAGTAACAAACTTGTTAGTCACTTTCCTTGTCCCTTCCCATCGAAAAGTACAGCCTACAACGTGTTTTAGCGATTTGATCTACCATCTGATAATATCACTTGATATGATAAGCAGTAATAAATGAAGCAGTTAATGTTAAACAGTAAGTAACAAACTTGTTAGTCACTTCCCCTTTCCCTTCCCTACGAAAAAAGTACGTGTTTTAGCGATTTGATCTACCATCTGATAATATCACTTGATATGATAAGCAGTAATAAGTGAAGCAGTTAATGTTAAACAGTAAGTAACAAACTTGTTAGTCACTTCCCCTTTCCCTTCCCTACGAAAAAGTACGTGTTTTAGCGATTTGATCTGCCAACTGATAATATCACTTGATATGATAAGCAGTAATAAGTGAAGTAGTTAATGTTAAACAGTAGGTAACAAACTTGTTAGTCACTTTCCTTGTCCCTTCCCATCGAAAAGTACAGCCTACAACGTGTTTTAGCGATTTGATCTACCAACTGATAATATCACTTGATATGATAAGCAGTAATAAATGAAGTAGTTAATGTTAAACAGTAAGTAATAAACTTGTTAGTCACTTTCCTTGTCCCTTCCCATCGAAAAGTACAGCCTAAAACGTGTTTTAGCGATTTCATCTACGTGGAATTTTAGGGATTTACGAGTGATAACGTAATCACATATCTGATAACCAAATAAATTTCCACTTGCATGACTGAATCTTTTCATTTCTATGAGTAAGTCTTGGATGTCCCCCTCCACCCGAATAATGTTATCCAGCCCACTCCCCCCAATCGACTCATTGGCCGTGGGACAGATTTTTGCATTGGAGCAGGCTTTTTGCGCTAGCCATCCAATCTCCTTAGAAAGTATCAATATCACAATCTCGCAGGATTTCTCGATGGTACGAGCAAATTTCAAGGATAGAATGGCTCAATCCACATGTATAACTGGTTTCGATATAGTTTGACAGTGCAACAATGGAATGTATCACTGTAGAACTATAATGAAAATATTCTATTTTATTACGTTTTAGACATCAGTGACGCATATGATTATGAGTATGAATGTACTATTCTAGAACTATTTTTTGGCGTAGAATCCGATTATCGTCTTCGCAGCTGCCTGAAACCACTCTGAAAAAATTATACGCTTTTTCAAAGCCTGGTGGCAAGGTAAGGGTACCCCACATGATTTTTTGGTGTTTTGAGAAAATCTCGGATTCGGCTCAAAATTTGTATGAAGGGGTAATCCAGGGTGCTGAACACGAATTTGAAGTCCGTTTGTCAAAATTCTGAAGTTTACTGTGGGTTACGGTAGGTACCACGCACTATAGGGAGCGAAACGTACCTCAATAATTCGAAAATCGACAAATGGACATTGAATTCGTGTTCACCGCCCCGAATAACCCCCGCATACGGACTCTGAGTCAAATCTGAGACTTTGACTAAACTGCAGTATACCCATCGTGATCTACCGTAATCTGAATGAAGTCGATGAACGGACGTCAGATTCGTGCTCAGCACTCCAAATAACTTCCAAAGACACAATTGTCCTGCGAAATTGTGATATTGATACTTTCTGAGGAGATTGGAAGGCTAGCGCGAAAAGCCTGCTCCAATGCAAAAATCTGTCCCACGGCCAATGAGTCGATTGGGGGGGGGTGGGCTGGATAACATTATCCGGTACTCTTTCGGAATAGACGACCCACTATGGAAATTTCATGAGAATTGTTCATTGCAATAGAGCCGTCGATTGATTTAGCCTTTTTCAAACACACAGAACTGTTTGATGAAACCAACAGAAGGGTCGGTCAATCCCAAACAACTGCTCATTTCATTGTAATCTTAGATGAGTCGTCTATTCCGAAAGAGCACCCATTATCCCCCCTAACTAGTTTTGCACCCTCATTTGCGCTTTTGTGATGATGGCGTATCGCGCAGTCGATTACGTGCACAGTGTGCATCTGCAGACATGACAGACACTCCTGCACACTGCGCACGTTTCGCTGTCCCCTTCGGTTTTTTTTGGAAGAGGATACGTTTTATGTGATGTTCTTCAGCCTTCCCTCATATATAATTTCGATTCTTTAGGAAAGATGTTCGTCTTTATGATGAAACGAACGACGTTCTGACCCCAAGATCGGTAGGTTCTAACGAATATGCGTCTGAGCCGGCCCAGTTTACTCCGAAGATGGTGTTTTAGAAGAAAGGACGTAGAGACAGCGGCAGTCCTGACGAGAATCTGGATGATGGAGTGGAAGGATGAATTTACTGGAGGAACGTCACCCTGTGATGTTGATCAGCTGCCCGGGCTGAAGCGTTTAACTTCTGCCAGGTCATGATTTCGTGGCTCGTGATAACCGGTGTTCAAACTTGTCTTCTTGTTTTGTTGTTGATTTTACCTTGTTGAAATATGTTTTTTTGCTATTTTTGAAGATCTTGTGAATCAGGGTTCCTAGGCCCTTGCTGCATCTCGTGATCTTGTATTTTTGGAGCCTTTGTTTTGAAGCATGATCTGGTGAATTTCGGGTCCCCAGGCCTTTGTTATGAGAAATGATTGTGTGAATTGAGGTGCTTATGCGAGAGTTAGGGTGCTAGGCGAGAAGAATTCTGTTGTGTTTTTTTGTAAAGTCTGAAATATTTTTGCGTTTACGTGTCATACTACTTGAATTCTTCTATGAATCTGTATTGCTGGTGTTCACGGAACAACTTGAAAGAAAGCGGTACAAGTCTAGTTAAAGAGCTGTGGGATGGCGCATGAGCAGCATTCCAATCAGTGGCTTAGCTGAAGAGCGATTCAATACTTTTCGAGCGACAGTCAAAATCTGGGTTAGCAGCAGTAGAAGCGTGGTTGAACAGCTGTGCAATACGAGGTCAATAGCTGGTCAACACCACGAGGGCAGCACGTCATTTGCGCGAGAATAGTCCGTCAATAGCTCGCAAATAGTACGGCAGTAACGCGAGTATAGTACTTCAATACCGCTGCAGTAGCGCGATAATAGTACGTCAATAGTGCGGTATGAACACGACAGGAGTGCGGCGATAGGAGTATTATAACGCGTCGACAACACGACGATAGCAAGACGAAACCGCGAAAATAACGCATCCAGACCGCCACAACAACGTGAAAAAACCCCGAAAGTAACGCGTCTAAACCGCGCCAGTAGCATAACAAGACCGCCACAATCGCGTGACAAAACCGCAACAATAGCATGACGAAACAGCGATAATCGCATGACGAAACCACGGCATAGCATGGCGAAACCGCGACAAAATCGCCTCTATGCCGCGGAGTGGCGCTGATTTTCCGCGAAAGTGGCACATCAACACCGCGACTATCACGAATGGCGGAATGTGTGTCGGGGAAATAGTATCCTCGTGGGAAAACGGGGTTTGATAGAGTGCTGAAATAGAGATTGACCGCTAGCGGCGACATGCACTAACACCACGCTCCATGTTATCGATCTTTGATTGAGGAGGCTGCCCCTCCCAACACGCAGGCCACACACAGACAGACACCCAGACGCACGGTCCCTTCCCGGCCTCACACATGGCGGATACAAATGAGTCGTTTTCTCCCCACTCATGCACTCGTGGGCGTCGGTGGCTGGTTGAGAGGAGTTGAACAGGTAGAGCGCTTCCGCTCGGAACGGAAAAATGTGCGGGCAAGACCCAAAAACTCCCCCTGTCCGCCTCCCACCGACCGCACACGTCATATCCTGCTTGATCAACTCTGCCAAGCTAGATGCCTCCAAGGGCGCGGCCTGAAACTCCGCCCCGTTCCATGTAGCTGTAAATTACGGGTTTTGGCTACGATAGCTAAAATCCGCATATTCTTGTGTCGAGGCTACGAGGGTGCAAATTCTGCGTGTATTCTACGTAAAAACGAAGGCTAAATTAGAAACATTGATCTCCTTGATGCTAAACCCGTATATTCTTGCTATAATTTTGTAGCGAGCATCTACGGATTTAGCGACAGCCTGTGTTGAAATGCAATCTTAAACCCGCGTTGGCTACGCGGAACGCTGGGATGCGGTTCGAACAGTGTTGGCCCAGTTAACCCACGAACAACTTGACACTCTGTGGGTGGTCGTGGAGGGTGACCCCGTGTCGCTCGCCGGAAGACCTAACAAGGGATAATTTTGGCCGTTGGTATGCTGCAGGCCGTGGGGAAGAAACGGCGACGTGCTCGATCGCAGTGGGGATCGCCTGTCTAGTACGTACTCCGCCAACGCGTAGCTAGATGCCTCACACTGAAACCAGGGGCCGAATGCATCATTGGGCCGTGTTGGGGCAGGGGCAGGGCAGTGTGCGCCTTCGAAGAACTCTGTAAATCATCAAATCGATCGTGCCCCAGCTGCCCCAACTCGGAGGCCTGGGCAGCTAGAACAGCGCAACAGCTTGGGCACGATTGATTAGACGATCTACTGCCCTCGCACTGCGATCTTCAGTGATGCCGGCTGCCCTGCCCCTACTCCACCCGGCGCGTTGTTGCATCCGGCCCCAGAGATGCCCAGGGTTTCGGAGGCATCTAGTCTAATTTTGACACGAGAATTTACGTAAATTACGGAAAGTTTAGCCTCAGTTGGTGAAATTTTAGCTACAGCGCCAGCATATTCTACGCAAGTTCTCGTTACAGCACTGAGTGGATCGACCCTCCCAGTCCTGATCCGTACTAGAAAGACGATCCTCTGACATTCGCTTGGGAGGGGCGGGGCCGGTTTCGCTCCTTTTTTTCGGCTGCTCTACTTTATTCTCACGTCGCGCAGAATCCATGGCCGAAAAAAGTGGGAAAAAAGTGGTAAAAATATGAGGCGACTTCCAGAAAAAAAGTCTCGCGCCATTATTTCCAACGCCATTCCCGATGAAATACGATCGATATGGCTCACAGCTAATTTTTTCAACACCATCCGTCCACTAGTTACTCTTTCTATGCTCTCATTTCTACTTTTCTTATTTCCATTATCTTTCCTTGTACTCTTCTGACCCTCTCGTGATCACTGTGTATAATAGCTGTACAAGAATGAAGTTTTCGAAAAAAAAATCGAAAACTTTTTTAGAATTTTTTTTGCTAGTTTTCGTTCGTTTGATAGGTTGTCGAACGAATTTTTTTTCCATTTTTGTTCGTTCAAAACTTGATTTTGAGCGTTGTAAATAAGGCGTTGAGTCTGCTTGCGAAAAAAGATATCAAACTCTGAAGGAGTTTCAAAAAAAAACCTAAACTTCGAACAGAATTCCAAAAAATTCGAAATTTAGAACGACTCTCGAAAAAAATGAAAATTTATTAAATTCGAAATTCGTTTTTTCGACCTCCGGAGTTTTGGAAGATTTTCGAAATTTGTTTGTTCGAAAATTTTTCGACCGAATTTTGAAAAAAAACGATATTTAAAACGAATTTCGATAAATTACTGAAATTTCGATTAGTTTCGAGATTCTTCCGTTCGACCATTTCGAAGGTTTTTCGAAATTTGTTCGTTCGATATCTTTTCGAACGATTTTTTTTTCACTTTTCATTCGTTCGGAATTGTAGGCGAGTGACGGCGGGATACATCAGGCCACACCGGGTAATTTTCTCAACCTCACCCTACCATTTAATTCATACGTATCGACCGGGCGGGTGTCGGCGGGTCACGGGAGGCCACACCGGGTGTTTTTCGCACCCCATTTCGAATGCTTTTTGTGTGTATCGACACGCTACGTTTGCTCAAACAACTCTGACAAAGGCCTTACTGGGCCAACGATAATAAAGTCTGTTTTCAGCACCCCGAATACCTGCCGCACAGAACTTTTGAGTCACATCTGAGACTTCGACCAAACTACCGTATGCTCACCGTAATCTACCGTAAGCTATGAAAAACCACCGTATATCCATCGTGACCTACCGTGAGCTGTACGAAACCGATAAAGGTACCACAGATTCGTTTGTTAAGCACTTCGAATAAACTCCAGGGAAACGAGTTGAGTATAGAATATTCCATTTTTCTCGATCTCTATTTTTTGTTTAGGTCTGAGTTTCGCCAATGGGAGCTACTCGACGCGCGCTTGACTGTGCGCAAGGTATCGGTTGTACATTATAATATATCTAAATTTTTGAAAATTTATAACTTTCTGCCATTTCAGAAGCGGAAGATAGCCCACATGGCCACCGAAATGCCGGAGCGGAGAGCGCAGGGAAGAGCGATGACGACTTATTCGTGAGAGCAGCCCATTCGTTTCAGCACAGTTTCGTGAGCGCAGATTGTTTTTTTTTGTACTGGTGGTGTGAATGTCTTTGCGCTTAGCTCTTTATCTGTGCATATGGTTATCTGCCATGATCCTGTAGCCCATAGCTGTGTGACTTTTTCCCTTTTTGATCTTGAATGTTGTCATTTGTGCTCCAAAAGCAATTCAAGCATCTATTATTCTCCCATAATTTTGTTACTTGGATATCACTTGTAGCTATCGTAGTGATTTTTGCTGTACTAAATGAATTATGGTTTCGACCAATAAACAATGATCTACAATGAATTTTCTCGTGTGAGAGGAGTGCGAAGCGATATGTGCATAGGTATAGGAAAATCCACAACTCCACGACAAAATTCTCACAGTAAGAAGAATGTGAGGCGACAATTTCACTACAAAATTCGTGGTATGAGAAGAATGTGAGGCGACAATATCACCTCAGAGTTTGTAGTGTGAGAAGAATGTGAGGCGAAAGTGAGGCTACAGTAAGGCGAGACGGCATCTCATCGGGCAGTCCCTAGAGTCGCCTCACTTTTTTCCCAGCTGGGGCTAAAATTTCACCGTAATGAGGCTACGCCGAAGCCGATTTGGCGGGAGTTGCCTCGATGTCACGAGGCGACTCTTACTTTTCATCGAGGCAACTCCCAAGCGAATGTCAGAGTCCATGCTGCGATCGAGCGCATCGCCGTTTCTTCCCCACGACCTGCAGCATACCAGCGGCCAAAATTATCCCTAGCAAGGTCTTCCAGAGAGCGACACGGGGTCACCCTCCGCGACCACCCACAGAGTGTCAAGTTATCCGTGGATTGACTGGGCCAACACTGCTCGAACGGCATCCCTGCGTTCCGCGTAGCCAGCGCGGGTTTGAGATTGCATTTCAACACCGGCTGTCGCTAAATCCGTAGATTTTCGCTACAAAATCACAGCGAGAATATACGGGTTTAGCGTCAGAGAGATCAATGTTCGAATTTAGACTTCGTTTTTACGTAGAATAAGCGCAGAATTTGCACC